>VKOC01001684.1:0-28012 GCA_009364415.1 Spea multiplicata
GGCCTCCAATGCCGTTTGCAGCCGCTCAGCGGCTGTCTTCGGTGTTAGTCTGCCTACCGCCCAGCCCACGGACCTGCCGGCCCACCGGGAAATTTCCCGGTATCCCGGTGGGCCAGTCCGGCCCTGGACATACCCGGATATCCCCACCCTGACCTGTGGTTCTCAGCACTGACAGCTAAGAACCTCCTACCAGTTGTTAGCAACAATTCACTTACCACCACAATAACCCCCTGGATACCTGGCAAGTTGCCGCCCCACATACTGTGACAAATACCACAACCCAAAGCTAGGATACAAATACAAAGGGAGGGAGGGTGGTACACACAACCAGGTAAGCTGACCACAAGAATGGTTCCTAAACCCGGGAAAACAGCCACTTAAAAAATCTACCCACAACTCCACCCCCAAATTTCCCGCCAAAAAGCCTACCCCTCCTCTGCACAACGGTCAGGGCCCACTATAGCCCATGCTGGCCCCCTTGTGGGCACCAATCACTGGCAGGGAATCAAATCAATTGGATTAACATCAATGGGACCATTTCCTGTGCATGCACACAGGGGCTCTTATTAAGCGATCATTATCATTCTTAGAATTCCTCGCTCAAGTGCATTGTGTCTCCTGTGACCTTTACAAACAGTAACTGCTGATATTTGTAATCCAGTAATGATGGGAGATAGTCTCATATGCCTTCCTTTGTCAAGGCAGCCCTTTATATTTCACAACTTGTTGTTTGTCTTTTATACAGAGTGACTATTCAAGTGACACAGAGAGTGAAGACAACTTCCTAATGATGCCACCAAGGGACCACCTTGGCCTAAGTGTATTTTCCATGCTGTGCTGTTTCTGGCCTTTGGGGATTGCAGCTTTCTATTTGTCACATGAGGTAAGCTTAAGTCTGGTGACAACCGTTAACACATTTCAGTCAAGGTTCTAAATAATGAACCTCAACATTTTTTGACATATATAAAATCTTCCTCTCGCTGTTTCTCATTAGATTAAGTTTATATGGGTCATTTATGAGACATTTTTTTAAGGATAACCTGGTGGATACTTGCCTAAAAATAACATTTGCTTAACGGAGTCAATTTTATTATTTACATATAAAATGTATTTAAAAATGTTGTTATTTATGCATTAATGTGTGTGTTATTTAAAATGTGTAATGCTTTTGTAAAAGTATTTAAAACATGGTGCTGGATTTAGGAGTGCAAAGGTTTCTGGAAGATTGATAAAAAGATGTGCAATCTATGCTATTACCAAGTAAATACCAAATCACAATGATATTGCATTTATTATTAAAATCATGTTTTTAGCATTTTCATTTCCTATAGTATCATTTATACCAATTTAGTAAATTATTCAGTGTTTAAGTATTCGATTTAAAAACAATAGGTGAGTGGCATGCTTAAGCCACTGGGTGACAATGCCCCTGCCCCTCCTTGTGCTTCCCTCTGCTTGCGGAATCAGATGTGATATCTGTACTGGGTATGACCATGTCCTAGACACCAAAATCCTAGATACTTTTGGATCTCTCGTCTCACCTGTGTCCGCTCTCTTGTTCAGGCTTCTCTCTGCTGACTCAGAGCGCTTCCTGTCTGTTGTTCTGGCTTCCCCAGAGCGTGACCAGAAAAGTGCTCTGGGGAAGCCCGAACAATGGACCGGAATGGCTTTGGAATCACAGGGAAAAGCCTGAGCAATGGAGCGGATAACATAGAGTAGCCGAAAAGGAGGTGGAGAAAGGATCTACTGGCCACAGGAGAGGTCAGACACCTCTTTCCTGTCACCCTTCGTGAGTATTCCTTATATGAATTTCCTTTATCTGAAAAAAATGTGGCTTTCGGATCATTTCCGATAATGGATTTTTTGGATAACGGATACTCAACCTATATTTAAATATGTTAGGACATACCTTTCAGATGTTTCAAGGAACATTTCTAGCTGTGCTAACATAATTTCAAAAGGATTTTCTAATGATCGACTTTTAAACTTAAATTAGTATTAGCGAACACAATGTGCCAGTGGAACACAGGAGTGATGGTTGCTGATAAAGGATTTTTGTACACATATAAAGATATTCCATTAAAAATCAATGTTACAACATTAACATTGTCTACACTGTATTTCAGATCCTTTTAATGTTATTTTAATGGATACAAATTGATTTTCTTTCAAAAACAAGGAAACTTGCAAGTAACCCCAAACATTTGAACGGTAGTATAAATCTGTTCTTCCGATATGACATATAGAATGCCCTCTTTTCTTCATGCCTAGGAAAGCACTTTATTTGTGCCGTTGACTTTAGTGATATCTAATTATTCAGGTGTGAAATTACTGCCACTCTCTCTTATCTCTAAATGTCACATAATTCAAATGTTTACATTTTTTTGCTGAATAATCATATTTCAGATTCACTGTTACTTATATTGTGGTATGTATTACTGGGAGAATAATGAAAATGTACATATTTATTCAACATCACAATCATGTGTTTAAACGGAAATTTACTAAAATTATAGTAAATGTGGTATGTGTGCATACCAAAATAATAAGAACATTTAATAAGTGAAATAGATAAACCTGCTAATATCCACAAAATTGTGTGCAAAAAAATTAAAAAAGAAATACACCTGCAGACACAAAATAGACTTGGACCGGCCCACACACTGAAGCGGGAATACAGCAGGTTTGTGTCACAATGTTTTGTCACCTAGTGGTGCGCGCTTCCAACAAGAAAGAAGGCTCCTAACAAGGTAAGTGGCTAAGTGTGTATATGTTTGTGTGTTAGCATGAGTGTGTATGTATGTGTAAGCATGAATGTGTAAGTGTGTTAGCATGAGTGTAAGCGTCATCGTTAGTATGAATGTATATGTATAAGTGTGTATGTTAGCATTAGTGTAAGTGTGTGTGTAAAAATGCATGCCAGTGCATATGTTAGTTACCAAGGAGGGGGGTCAAAAGAGCTGATGGGGCCACTTAGTTTTACCTGCCCCGGGCCAGAAGGTGCCAGCCCAGTTTCATAGGTATATAGTGCATGCTACCACCCGTTGTGTTATTAAACTACAGTTTGTAATACTGTAATTGTTAATATAGTGTGTAAGCTCTGCTATGTTTCTCAAGTATCCCTTTGAGACTCATATTGTCTATTTGTATGGAATAAAATGTACTACCTTTACACTGCACCTTGTCTTGCTTTGTTGCTTTGCGTCTTTCAGTATTACTTAGCATTAGCTACACTTGAGCTTTCCATTTGTGTATCCATTAACATTTGAACTTAATACAAATTTGTGTATTTGTATAACTATTGTAAAAATGTTTATTACATTTATTGTTTATACATTTATTATAATTGTTTATTACTTGGTTTATTTGGTTGATCCATGCACTGAACATTGACTGAAAAACAGGTGTGGACGCTTTGCTTAATACATACATGCATTAGTATTTGCGTACTTGTGTTTGAATGTGACGACATATGATGTCATGTGAACGTCTACTTTTGAGGACTTTCTCACAAAACGCAGTGGAGTTTAGAAAAGATGTCGGATTTATCGCCTATACTTTTCAGTTTTGTTTTGTGCTGATTAAGATTCATATGCATAACTATTTTTATCTGTCATGGGCTGTGTTGTATTGGCCTCATAAATATATTTAAACTATTTTGAATGTGCAGATTGATTTTGAAATAGATTGAACATGATAACGAACACGAAGGGTGCATTTTTGTTGTTCAGTCTGAATACCGAACATGAGAACATGGCGATGGCAAAAAAGGGCTGTGCGAAGGACTCTATTGGTCCCCTGCAGGGGCCTCCTCTGGCATCAACCAATTGATGCTAGAGGAGGCCCCTGCCGGCAACTAATAAAGTCATTCTTATGGCCCATTAACTCCTGACGGCGAACGCTGCGATGCTGTGTAGATAACAGGAGCAGAAATCCGTAGGTTCGCCGTCAGGAGTTAAAGACCTTGAACTCTTGGAGCGGGGAGACAGGCCAAGTTCTCTGTCAGGAGTTAAAGGGCCGTGCAAGCG
Organism: Spea multiplicata; assembly: GCA_009364415.1. NCBI lineage: Eukaryota > Metazoa > Chordata > Amphibia > Anura > Pelobatidae > Spea > Spea multiplicata. The sequence continues at coordinate 4,029 of VKOC01001684.1, forward strand.
ACCAACTAGTTAATGCCAGAGGAGGCACCTGCAGGCGACCAATAGACTCACTCCCAGCCAAGTTGCAGCAACTGGATTTTAAAAGTCTGTATGAGCGACTCTATTGGTGGCCAGCAGGGGGCTTGTCTGCCATCAACCAATGAATAAGGCAATAAGCACTTCATGTTGAGGCCGCAGAGGAGGCCCCTGCAGGCCACCAACATTAGAGTTGCCTTGTTACGAATTAAAATAAACCTGGCGCCAAAGCTGCTGCGTAGTGCGTACCGCGTTAACCCCATATTAACCCCTTCTACTAAAGCCGGAACCGAACACAAAAACAGGTGAATATTCGTGGAATATGAAGATTTTTTCCCTCCCGAAGACGAACATGAAGACGAACACAAAGAGTTGGCCGGCGCCCAAGTCTAGTTTTAACTACTTATTCATGACCACAAATGCATTCTTGTAAAATAAATTTTTGGGGACATATGAAAAATAAGAATGAATTCTTGCATTGTAGCAAGAACGGACACATAACAGCATGACGTCAGTTTTTCGATCATCTTCTGTGTAATTTGAGCCTCTTTTGAGCATTTCATTTTTTGCGGTGGAAATTACCTGATGATTGCAGTGCAGTACGTGCATTATTAAGTGAAAAGAGATCACTTTGCACCCCGCTGTGCGTGTTGATGTAGGGTATGCCTGTACAGCTCTGTCCATTCCCAGTAGTAATCATGTTTTGCCTCATTCATAGTTTTTGCAGGGAACACAGGTACTGAGATTGTTGCCATAGAAACTGAAATGACTTCTTAAAAGTTTCTATGTTGTGTTTATGTGATTAGATTTTTAGAGGAAAGAATAAAATGTCACCTCTGATAAGTTGTACTAGACATAACATTAATTGCACTAATTGCAGTGGATCAGCGCCTTTACACAGTAAATAATCTATGGGCCTCGATTTAATGACATTTTGAAGGATTACATTCAAATAACACAGTTTTCTGAAGATAGTGCCATACATGGGGTTTGATGACTGGTACTTGCCTGTTCATAATAGGTTCTTAACACATTGAGACAAACTCTTTCTGATACATTGAACTGATATTTATTGCCAAATGTGTACAGTTGTGAATAGCTGTCTGTCAGTGAATATATAAGTGTAATAAGCGTAATAAGAATATGTTTACTATTATATTTCTTTTAATATGATAAATAATAAGATGATGGAACACTTAAACCAAAGCCTTCAACAGCTTTGTATCTGAACAGACTGTGCTGGGTTGTTAAAATAAATAACCACATTGCGTGCAGAGCCATTTGGTTCACTTTATTATGACAAATGAAATATCAGTAAGTCACTGAGCTGGGTGGCACTTGATCTTGACATTTTCTGGCTCTGGATGCAATGGATTATAGAAATACAATCATGAATGCCCCAAAAAACACAACTGAGAGCAAAAACAAAATAACACTGACAAAGATGAATTGATGTATGTGTGTGCATACACGTGTGGCATTGAATTAGAGACATTTAAATGTGCTTTAACTGCTTGCTCTAGTTTGTTTAATTAGCTATTCTGAGCCACTCTGTCTTTATTCGGTTGATAACTGTCCTTTAGTGCTTAGGAGAATGAAAACTAGTTGAAGAAACTACCTATTTTTTCTTAAATTTATGCAGGTTTAATAGTTCTGTTTTTATGAAAAGTGCTGGCTGACTTCCATTACGTATATGTTACAAACAATCAAAAGAATGTAGTTCATTTTATACGAAACCAGATACGATGCATCTTATCCAGAAATATACTAACCCAACACTTGAAATGTACTAAGGGGAATCTTTTTTTGCAACTGAGTGAGGCATTTAGAAGAAGAATGTGTTTTGTATAATTTATACATACCATTAATGCTGCTTAAAGACATATTATTTTGACTGTTGAACATTATGATCATACGTAAGAACTTATGAGAGTAGGATTCCTGGAGCTCTACCTCTTCCTGGAGAGGATTTGTGAAAGACAGGGATAGCTATTGATGGGATTTGGACTAATTGTGGGCAAGGGTGGTGATAGCCCCAGATAGCATTAAATAGGTTTGAAGAAGGAAGAGAATTGAAAGGAGAACAAGCAAACTGACTTTCGGTATACGAGGAAGAAGCTGTTCAAACAGAAAGTTCAGGTCAAGCCCGGTGAGTACCCATCTATGATCATAATGAGCTTAAACTAGGAAAATATGACGAGAAGGATGAAAAACAGAGGGACTTGGGTCCTAAAGAGCCACTGTCTTTCCTAAAAAGGCATGCTTGGGAGATATGAAACCAGAGAATAAATTCTAAGGTCAATTGTAAGTTGGCCTGGAGTTGTGGGAGGGATATTGGCCTTATAACCAGCGCTCTCTCTTTCCTCTATGCGGCGTGTCTTCTTTGTTTTCCTCCCTCACCGCCTTTTTTCTTTTTTCTGTCTTTTCATCTTTCATCGGCTACATTACATGATTGATTTCCTTCTTTGAGTTTATATGTTATACATTGAAGGAGGAAGGAAAGAGAAAAAAGTTGAGAAGAGAACACTATCCAGTCCTAACCAATACAAAAGGACAGCACCGAAAGCCTATATCAGATAACTCTATAAATACATTGACAAAAATCCCAATATCAATCTGGGGCCATACAAAAAGACCATCAATAGAAAAAAATGCTTGCTATACAAAGTAACCAATTGGTGATATTAAGATGATGAGCCTCGGTAAAAAGGGTGCCTAAGGAATGTTGCATCTGCCATACCCTCCTCAGCACACCTATGTACAAATATCAAACAATTGTGAAAAGAAAGACATTTTGGGCCTGTGTTATGTTTTTTAGCAAGCAACTTCATAATACATTGAAGTCTTTGACAAAATTATTCTGTACATTTTAATACATTTGGTTCATGCATATTAGTTATAAAAAATTTAAATATTTAGTTGTTGCAGAAAGTAATGAATTTAAAACCTTAATGAATTTACAACGCTACTTTAAGATTCACAACATTTTTAGAATGATGAATGGTTTTCTTAGTCTTCAATTCTAAAAAGAAAATGGCTTTCATATTCAGCTAATATATATTTTATAATCCAAAACAGTTTTCTGTACTTAACATCAGTAAACAAATAAATAAACAAATAAGTCATATTTGTATATATATACAATCGTAATGGGGAATCTGATTATGTAACAGCTTCAGGGCAGATCTACAATCCGGCAGATACTAGGAGACTTTGTTGTGTCACTTCAGTATTAAATTATGGATAATTGCATGGTATGGTGAACCAAAAAATGTTCTTTTTTCATTTAAATTATTATTGATTAAATTCTTGGAATCGCTTACTCTGCTCCCCACCAACTAAAGGTTGTGTGTGACTAGCATGCCCATATGTGTTACTAGCCATGCTGGCCCCCAGCTAACCATACACCTTCATGAAGCTACTTCCCTCTACACTTACAGCACTATTTAAGGCCCAGCGTCTGGAATTTTGTGATCTAGTATTATTTAAGTATAAAGATCATCCATGTTTATTCACAAAAGATTAGACTAAGATCTTAGATAAAGTATTTTGTGATGTCAGAATTATTTATTTATCATTTTCTCATTACATCTGGTAAGTATGGCATACAAGTAAGTTGTGCAGAAATTGTCTAATTTTTATTTATCTGTGTACAAAATATCAGACATAAATAGAAATACTGTGCATATTTAAAAAAAATAAATGTATTCAATCTCTGCAATAAGAGTAATCTATTGTTAGTTAAGCAAAAGTCAAGGAATCTTATTTGCAAATAAGAACTTGAAATTCTGTTGTTTTTTTACATACCTTAACCTATCCTGGTTTGTTGATGTTCACTGCAAACCTTTTCAAGAATCTATTTATGCTTGACAGCTCCGAGACCTGTGCTTTTTGCTCCAACATTTGTCTAAACATGAATAAACCAAAATGAATTTTACTGATTTCCATTTCAGTAAAAGCTTTGATGACGAGCACCAACCGCGTGTAAATATATAACTCACAGCAGTAAAATACACCATCCCAGTGGCAAGCCAGCGAAGACCAGAAGTGGCCATCAAATCATGCTGCCACAATTGAATGCCGAGAAGCCCAATAATTCTCTCACCTCTTGCGTTGATAAAATTTTTATGAGCATTATAAATCTGTTGGAAGGAACCATGCATTCAGAGCTGCAAGAATATTATCATGTGAAAGCCAATTATCTTAGTACTGCAAAACCTGTAGATGACTTTAAACCCGATTTTAACACATAATGAGTTTACAAGAATAAACATGTTGATTTGAGGTTTTATATAATTGCATGTATAACACATTTCTGAAATAGAAAATGTATGGTACCATATAATCATCCACAATTTCTTGTATCTTATTTATTTTCAAAGTTTATTTATGGGAAAACTGAGGTCTATATTTACAAAACTGGTAGGTAGTGATAGCAGCAGTTCCCATGTCGTTCCTTCCACAAGTTAAGCCCCAAAAACATAACTACAGCTGAACTTGGGTTTCATTGGGAATTACTGGAATCTGCGCTGGGTGAGAACATTTGTTGTTGTCATCTGTGTTAAATTGGCCTATTAAATGTTTTAATGAACATTCCATTATAACATTTACAGTCTTTGGGTAATATTTTGCCAACTTATCCTTTGTGAAAATATCAACCAAACTCAAAAGCAATGTTTGCTTATGTTTCCATACTTTTCCAAACTACTGACATAAGAATTAGTCTGTAGTCGGCTCAGTCTTCCCTTCTACTTTTTTTGTGAAGTGTTTTTACAATTTTACAATCTCCTGGAACTACTCCATTTGGATAAATATGTCCACTAACAGTTTTGCCAGAACACTTAATATATCTTTTTTTTTAAGTTTAGATGTTTAGTTTGTTGTGTTTCCTTTTGGTTATGTAGGATTTCAGTCATGAGGTGGAGTTTATTGTGCAGGAAAGCTGGAAACGTTAGTGTCCATTTATGAGGCAATTTCCCCACCGTTAACCCTTCCCCATATCATATATGAAAGCATTGAATGAAGTCTACTGTACTTTTCCATTTTATAAACACAATTTTTAAAAGCAGTAGGACAATTCTCTAATAATTGTAAAAAAAAACAAACATATTATGTATAATACTCTCATATTCCAAGTGCTGGATAGATTTACGAAGTATAACATTACATTATGTTATTAGAACTAAATGTAAAATTATTTGCCTGATGACCTGTTATGAGATTACATTTTTTCTTCATCTTACATTTTGGTTATGCAGAATCAATAAAAATTATTAATTATGACATTTAATATTGGGAGATAAATTGAGAAAATGGGTGCACATACAGTATACTGTACATAATTAGTTATTTAACTGAAAAGTATCACTTACATGTAATATCTAAATTGATAAACTGATGTTTAATAAAGAAACTGCTAGTTGTTTGTGAATGGCCAAAATACAAATAACAATTTAAGGACTACTTCTGGTTACTGCCTGTTGTTGGAGGCTTCACTAAGGAACACCAAAACTTAAGTTTATGTACACTATACATTTAAAATAAATAAAAGTATCCATCAGTTATATTTACTCAAAAATATGTAAGATGTAAAAGATACACTTTACTGCTGATACTCTGGAACGCGTTTGGATGCTTAAGTATCAGGACTTTCTTAGCAATTAATAAAAATGCTTCACGTCTACAATCTCCTTTCCATAAGTTTCTGGATTTCTTTCTGACAAACAATGTACAGAATCACAGCTCTAGAAGTTGGCTTTTGGAACAAGAAAGAACGAAGTGGAAGAAACACAGAACATGAAACAATGAAGGATATTGATGGAGCTAGGATTGGATAGCATGGTCGTTTCAACAATCTTCAATATTTCATGGATTATTTCACCGAGCTGCCTCCGTGAAGTATTTCTAATCCTGCTGGAATGGGATTGTAGGCAACAGATAAGGTATATATATTGTTAGAGACATTTTTTACCACACTGAGGATTTAGAAATGTATAAGCATAGAGTAATTTTACGGCATTAATGATTGCCGCAGAGCCTTATGGATTAAGTACTAAATAATTTGACAAGGTTAATTATGGTGTCACCGTAATCTTCCTCAAGCCGAATCAAGTTCATAATATGTAAATTAGAGCAGTATTATACTGTAAGTAGAAGAAATCAAGTACATAAAGGGGCACATATACCCATATAGTACATATAACCAAATATAATATGAAATAATTTGCTAAATAAACTAAAATCTTTTTTTTTTTTAAATGACAAAGATTGAGTGTCATGAGCATATCTAGTTTAGCTAGAATATGGATCCAGCTAACCAAGATCAGTTGCTAGATAGATAGATAAATAATTTTTAGCATTTCTGCAAAGTGAAGCTCATCATTCTGGGCTTCCAGACCATTTGGGATGCCTTTCTCATCACTCTTACTCTTACTGCACAAGCCTTTCTAAGAAAGGCCGAATATTTAGGATGTGCTTTGTGTTAGAGATATCTGATTTGTTAAGGATACATTTATTTGTATATAAAGTTTAGGATAATAGGTCTCCTGCAAGATCACAGAACTTCGTTGTCCTTTTCAAATTGCAGTAAATAGATAGTATGTAACATTACAACTTTCAACAGTTCAGATCCAAATACGGCCCTTTAGCTGTCCCATTTCCAAACTTAGAAGTTAGAGGTTGCAGGGAGACAACCTAAAATATACTTTCATCTGCTTTCTATAGTGTATATTTCAAGGTCTTGTCCAGAGGTGGCTCTTGTTTTATAGAGGCCTTAAGAATATGTAGACAGGCTCCAAGTACAATAAATGAAAATGGATAAGACACATTTACAAGGGGACGTCATAGAATCACAAGTTTCTTAAGTTATAGTGATTTAAAGAGGAATCTGTGCCTCCCACTTTCCACACCACCTCATGGGACACCTGGTCTTCCCCTGTGTGTTTTATATTACTTATATGTTTCGGAGACCATTGAACAGTTAGCCTTGTGGTGATATAAAATGCACATATTGTTCAACTGAGTATATTAATAAAATACTTATGAATTAAACTGTCCAACTCTGCCCCCACCTTCTTCTACTACCCAAGATATGGCACGCCATCACTTGGGAGTAGTTTGTGTTTATAATCCGTAACAAACAGAGACCTGCCTTTTCATTGTTTCTTTTCAAAAATGATAACTAATGTATGTATGATTTTTTTTCCCTCATCACTACTTAAATGAAAATACTGCTGTACCGATAACAGTAGATACACAAAGAACTATATTCCTTTATACACATAAATTATGTTTCGTGAAAAGGCTGAATAGAGTCCAAAAAATCAAGCTATTAATATGTAACCACTGTATGTATTTTAGAAACATAGAAACATAGAAAGTGACGGCAGATAAGAGCCAGAAGGCCCATCCAGTCTGCCCAACCTCTGAGTACTCTCCTTTAGTACTTGCCCTTATCCTATATCTAGCTTGGCATTATGCCTATCCCATGCTTGCTTAAATGACTTTACTGTATTAACATCTACCACTTCCACTGGGAGGCTATTCCATGCGTCCACTACCCTTTCCGTAAAGTAATATTTTCTGATGTTACCATTAAACCTTTGCCCCTCTAGTTTATGCTTGTGTCCTCTTGTTGCGGTTTTATTTCTCCTTTTAAATAAACTTTCTTCCTTTACTTTGTTGATTCCCTTTAAGTATTTAAATGTTTCTATCATATCCCCCCTGTCCCGTCTTTTTTCCAGGCTATAGAGGTTAAGATCCTTTAACCTGTCCTGGTAAGGTTTATTTTGTAATCCATAAACCATTTTAGTAGCCCTTCTCTGAACTTTCTCCAACATATCTATATCCTTCTGGAGATACGGTCTCCAGTGCTGTACACAATACTCCAAGTGAGGTCTCACCAGTGATCTGTACAGCGGCATGAGCTCTTCCCTCTTTCTACTGCTAATACCGCTCTCTATACAACCAAGCATTCTGCTAGCATTACCTGCTGCTCTACTGCATTGTCTACCTACCTTTAAATCCTCAGAAATTACCCCTAAATCCCTTTCCTCACACGTTGAGGTTAGGACAGTACCAAATATTCTATACTCTGCCCTTGGATTTTTATGCCCCAGGTGCATTACTTTGCATTTATCCACGTTAAATGCCAATTGCCAAAGCTCTGACCATTTTTCCAGCTTACCTAGATCGTTTGCCATTTGGCTTCTTCCTCCAGGAACATCAACCCTGTTGCAAATTTTTGTGTCGTCAGCAAATAAACATACCTTTCCATCAACACCATCTACAATATGAATGGGTCCAAGTACAGATCCCTGAGTACAGTATTTTCTTTTTGTTTCTTACAGAAAGAAGATGCGTCAGCGGAGAAATTGCTTCTACTGAAACAAGAAAAACAAAATAACTTATTGATCACTTAGATCTGCTCATGATCAATGTAGACGCATGGTGGGGATTTGGTCATTATCCTAATATGCGCATGATTGGGGGTGTTTTAGCTTTAAGCCTTAATAGAATGTAGCATAAGAAATATAATGGAATGGCTTGCAATGAAGATATATGTTTTATTATAGTTTTATGTTATATTGCATTATGTTGATTGACCTGCAGATTGACAATGCTCAGTGCTATATTTGGCATTCTGTTTTAGTAGCCAAAATAATTGTGAAACCTTATGCAAAGAATATCTGTCTTGCTTTGTTTCCATAAATATATGATGTGTTTGGGAAACGATTACATTCTTACCCTGTTGTAATTTACTAATATAAAATGAAAATTGCAAACATTCTGTGTATGTAAAACACAAATAAATTATGTTTGTCACTGAGATTTGTGCATTTCTCTTTTTATGTTGCTGCTTGTGTAAATGTGCACACTAATGGTTGGATGATGTTCCATATAACTAACTCTTGTATGGTTAACTGTCATAAAACATTTTACTTATGTGCTTGCAAAACAGGTGCAGGCCACATTTGCCCTGTGACAAGACTGATTAAGGTGAGGCGTGCTGCTTTATGTAAAGGGAAGAAAGTAAAACATATCTGCCGTTTTTCTCAATACTCAATAAAATCCCATAAAAACTCCATTGGAGTCATGTCATTCAATGCTAGCCCTCCCCTGGCATGTGGTAAGGAGAGCTCATGAGGATAAAGCCGCTAGAGCTTAGGTGGGCAGCCGTGAATAGAGAGTCTTGTGCGGATGTACAGTATACTTCAGCCCGTTATCTAGCATCCAGCCAGCATAACTAAGATCATCAGATGTAGCTTGTGTTGGCACAAAGCTCCAGTAAGTTAGTGGGCTTTGCCATATAGGAGAAGATTGTGAAACATCTTGTGATGGCATTGTACGCTCGCTTGGTCCTGCGCCATGTGGATCGTTATATATACATATTTAATATGCTCACCTTACCTATGTTTTCTTCTGTTGTTATTCTGACTCTTTCTCTGATGTAAGATGTGCAGAAGTACAGTAGAAGAGGGATTTGAGTGACAGAATTATGGGTACAATCTTTTAAAAAGGGTTAATGTTATTTAAAATTAGAGGTGCGCAGAAAATGGTGACTTGAAACAACTTTTTATTTTCTAAACATAATTTCTTATATGTTGCTGGAAGTCAAGAGAATAAGATGCAACCAGGTCATTAACATTGACTGTATTTCCATCAAAATTGGGCTCTCTCTTTCTTCTGCGGATATGAAGTAGCTGCACCTCGTCTTACCTTTATTGTGCAGATATGGTCGATGTTAACTCTCTAGTTAAAATCATTCCCGCCTTTACTGTGAGTTTGAGATTTTTTGGTATAACTGAATTTTCAAGTTAAGTCGTAATTCTTCACAAATAATGGCCTTTATAAAAGAATAACCATTTTTATTACATTGCAGCTATGGCATTCACACGTGATAAAAAAAAAAACCTTCATGGGCACATGGAGTTCTAAAAACAGCTAAGTGACTGCATACTATTGAACAGTAGGGTAAGACTACCCTATAGGAAAAATGTTTTACTAGTAAACATTAATTCACATGTAATTTTGTTTTCATATTTAATAAAAACTATGATCGAGAAAAATGCATTTCTTGTTTTTATGTCCTTTTATTTGCTAACCTGTCCCCTAGTTATGCACATCCGTCCCCAGGCTTGCCACTCTGCCCCCCAGATATGCCTTATACCCCTCTATATAACACTCTGCCCCCCTGATATGCCACTCTGCCCCCCCAGACTAACCATGCATCCCCAGATTTTCCCCGGTGCTCCAGACCCCCTGGAACTGGGAGCAGCCAGTGGACGTCTGTGCAATGCGTGTAGACAACCTAGACTCCCGCCATGGCTGCTATGATGGAGCACCGGAAGGTCATGTCATGACTGCGCTCCATCATAGAAGCCCCGGCGGAAGTCCTGGGAAGCAGTGAAGGTTGTCTGCATGCATCGCAGACTTCCACCGGCTGCCAGAGAGGACGCTCCAGGTCTCTTGCAGCGCTGCAGGGGATCTTGATCTTCATCTTATAGTCAGACCTCTATTTGAGGTTAGACTATAAGACAATCTTTAATATAAGACGAGGGGTATTTTTCTAAAAAAAAAACCTTTGTCTAATATTCGAGCAAATACAGTATATACCAAATCTGAAAACACTGACACATAGGTAATTTGAAATGAACCTTGTATTAAAATACTAATGAAATGTTTTTAAATGTTGGAGCACATTTATCAACCATAGATGGTTTATTTGTTTATGCACAGGAAGTAACACTTATTTTCTCATATGACATTTCTCTTAAATCAGGTTCCGGTTAGCAAAACAAAAAAGTATATAATTCCTCATTGAGATATGTATTATGAGAAATCTACTTTTGTTAGGATTTTTACCTATTTAGTTATTGATTTACAACCCATGCCCATAACCGCAGAATTTTAGATTTTTCAAGTGCTAAGAAAATGTCTTCAAGAACATTGTCAAACATGTATCAACGGGCTTGGTGTAAAGTAACTTGTATGACCTAAAAAGGTAAGTCGGCTGTCAGATGCAAAGCCCCAGCTTAAGCCTGTCTTTCTCGGATCAGCTGCCACTTCCTAAGTGCACATAAATATAAATCCTTTTAGCCTTTAGCAGGTTAAAGGAATATAAAACTCTGTTCTTCTGATTACTGCAGGCTGTGGGTTACCAGGGTAGTAAACATCTAGTCTGTTGCGTCCAACGAATATGAAAAATGCCCTGCAGAACCAACAGTGTGCATTATATTTACTTCAAAGTCAGGACCAGATTACTAATAAGACAGTTTAGACACCAGCCGAGAGTGAACCTTTTAAGGTATTATCGGGAAATAAATGGAACAGGAAATAGCAGTAGCCTTACATGCCAACTGTCCTGAATTGGCAAAGACTGTCACAACAACCAGATTTATATTGGCGCTACACCTTCACAAAACTGGTGCATTCCATGTATGGACGATGTTGTGACAAAACAACTTCCATATGACATGGATTGCTGTTGCTATGATGTCACGTCCCCAACAGCTTCATGCTGCCATTAAGTCAACACTAAAGATGTTACATTTTGTAACCTACATTTTATCCTGTGCAAAGGCAATGATGTATTTGGTGGATGTAAACACGATTTCAGGAAGTCAGGACAAGTGTCTGTGATAAGACTTATGTGAAATTAGTTAATACCACCAATGAATACTTGACAACACAGTTAGGATGAGGGTACATGATGAGCAGCCATTTCCTCAATATACACAGAAGAAGATGGGAATTCCATAGCTTCAAATTAATAGAGCATGTGGGTACTTAATACATATCCAATTATTATTACTGCATGATAAAATCAAATTAAGATCCTGAAATGTATTTATATGAAATAGACACAAAAAGAGGATGGTAAGCATGTCACATTGTAACATATGAAAGAAAGTATAATAAAATGAAGACTGAACATGGAGCAGCTTTAAAATATTCATTTGAAAAAAAAGCAATCATGTTTTATTTATGTGAAAAGCCTAACAGACACAAATTAATATTTTTAGAGAGGGAAAGATAAAAAGACACATATCTCTATTAAAAATGAGCACCATAAACAGTATAATAAAGCATGTTAAGAGGATGTATAAAAATTGATATGTTACATAGACTAAAGTGTCCTGCGGGTTTATAAAGGTTCCATTACTTACTTGGGTGATAATGAAGCCTACTTTACCTACTTTAACTAGAAGTGTACAATATTTCATACTGAGACAGTACAACATAAGAAAAAAAAGTATTTCCCTTGGAACTCAACATATTGATTACAAGGCCATATTTATTAACATATATATTAAATATTATGTACACCTATTATCCCCTCAAAAAAATTAAATTTTTGTCAGTCTAAAGTAATGCTACTCTTTTTCTGACCATTATTATACTTATTTTCAAACTCGGAACAAAGCAATGTCTCCGTAACTTCTCAGGACCTTTCTACTTTTCGCCTCTTCAAGGAGTTCCTCATGGGTACATTTATATTAAGGTTTTCCACTGTATAAGCAGACCACTGGTGACTGAACAAAAGATGTTCCCAAAAAACATTAAAAAAATTATTCTGTGCACGTGAGGTGTTTCTGTACACATGGGATATTGTTGAATATATATTAGTTTTAGTGATAGCTTTTACTCCGTGGAAGAAATTCACCAAAAAAAATGTAAAAAGAAATGAATAATGTGTAGAAAAAACTTTGTAGTAGTCTAGATTGTTTGCTTTTTTAGAAACATATTCTTTTGTGTGGTGTTTTTGGAATCTATGTGCCAGCGCAGCAAAATTGAAAAACATCTAGTTTGGAATACTGGAATCTGTTAATATAAGCTTTGTAATTTCCAAGATAAGTTAAGATTCTAGGCATATGAAAAAAACTATGTATAATTATTATGCATGAAACTTTAAAAATTAGTCTTTTCCCTTAGTCCTTGCCATATAAATGTACAAGTATGATTCAAAAAGATGGTAAAACGAAATGAGATGTTATATTACAGTTGAAACAAGCATGCAAAATGTCGTATTTTAGTGTACAAATCTGTAACGCAGCTTCAGTGCTTAAGGGGTTAAGCATTTATTATACATGCCAAATTCAGTACTGCATTCAGTGAATCTGATAAGCTGAAATGCTGCAGCTCTGAGTATATTCTTACCAATTAGTTTTAACAACATTAACATGAAATTGTCAGCAGCAGACGTGGGCTGACTAGATCAATTATAGGTAAGTATACCATTATATATATATATATATATATATATACTGAATAGGCAAATCTGGTGAGTACAAATAGCATTTTATGACTACTACAGAAAGTATATATTCCTATGTGTATGTATATCAGCCTTATTCCTATGTATAATTTTATAAATTGACTAGTTATGATATTTTTACTATCATTCCATCAAAAAGATCTGAAATAGTAAGCTGTATGTTTCTTAGTAAAACGGCTAGTGCAATGAATAGGAGACACCTTGAAAATCTTTAATGAAAGGTGACTATTAAAATTTCATAAATATCTAGTTCATAGATCTTTTCAGCCAGCTCTTCTCCATGTTGGCATCGAGTGGTAGTAACCTCTAATGCCAGGGTACCCTACGTGTTTGGACCCCAAGCAGACATTGCACATGGGGATCATTACAGACAGATCCTGGACATTGTGTCGTAGATGCACTTTCTGTATGAAAACAAGAATTAAGGCAGAATTTAAGCATCTTTTATAATTCCTTATTATACAAACATATAGCAAAAGATGATATAAAAATATACGTCTTCTTCACTGGCTGTCGGGTAGTGAGTACATGGGTCTGTGTGAGGACATACATTTTTAATAAAAAAGATTGCATTGACTTAAACGTGAGAACAAAGCCATGTGCAAAAGAATATTGTGATCATGTGCACTCGTACTGCACGGTGACCATCATGAGTTGAAACCACAACTCTCCTGCAAACTTACCAAAATTCCCTGTTGGTGAATAAGCTCTAGTATCTGTTGTTTTTGTGTGAAACTAACCATACCATTTAGCTCAGTTCTGTTTCCTACATGGTTTCCTTGTTACTGTTGCTATTCTCTTTTTTCAATTTTTTTATAACCCAGTAAGGCTTGCTTTCATTATTTTTATTCTGTTTCATTTGGTATTATCTGACACTAGACTTGGTTACCTTTCTTAAACATAATTTATTGTTGTTTCTGTTTATCTTCTGATCACAAAATGCATATAAAACTTTAATACGCAAAATCTTAATATTAAAATCAATTGTGCTGTAGGCGGCCAGACATAATCTGCTGTGAAAAATGGAAACTGCGTGTGCAAAATAGAAGCAAGAGAATGCAAAGACATAGCATTGAGTCTACAGTCTGCCAAGTGTCCTTTTCCTGAACACATTTGGCAGAAAACATTTAATATAGGGCTATACAAAATAAGAGTTTTTCTGAAATCCATACATGTCAACACTACTCAGTTTAAATAATTTGAATGAACTAATTTGAATTGAGTTATCAAGCCAAGAACTAATGCTTAAGTTTACCATTTGGTCCAAAGGTCTTTGGAAAAATGCCTCTGATGTCCCACATGTGTAATTAGTAGAGTGAAACTTGAACTGCCTGGGTCAGCACATCTGTGCTAGAAATTAAGGGCAGTGTCTAGTTCCAGGGTAGGGTGATATGTGAAATGGATGAGAACAGTAGAGAGATCTGGCCCTACTACACATTTTTATTGAAACCAGGCCTGGACGGGTCATCTGGCACACCAGACAAATGCCCAGTGCGCCCCCCTGGCCAACCGCGCCACACACTCTCCCAATTCAGCAGCAGATTGGGTGCGGTCGATGGCTGGATGTGCCTTGCAAATGTGAAGAGGGAGACCTCCTGGCTCTCTCTCACCGTGCAGCAGCTCCTCCTTCAACCATCATCTCATTACTGTGGCCATGAATGGAGTGGCGTCACTCCGCTTTTTCAATGCGCACTCCCTATTCTTAAATTAGCCATGAGAAGACCAAAACACGGTCCCTTCTGATAGTCTTACCTATGTTCTTCATACCCTATACTGTCCTAGAGTATTCTACTGCTATTTCTCTCCCAGCTTGATCCTGATTACCCAGAATTCTGGCTCCTTGATGTCAGCTTATGACATGACTATTCTGAACTCTGGCTTCTTGAACTCTGCTTGTTATATGACTTCCATGGTTACTGCCTCCCAATCTAATTGTTACCGGTGTGCACCCCTGAAATTTCTCCCCGGTCTTTGAAGATCATCACAAAGTCCCACAACCATTCAAACTCAAAAGGGGGGAACCCGATTGAGGGCCAAGACCCTCCTCCTATGGGGGCACACTGTCCTACCTTATACCAGGTCTATTCTACTAGACTGTGCGTGACAACAGGTCTATATTTTACTGAATACAGAGCTATATTATACACTTGAATAAAATTATTCTGTGATCACCATAATTAATGCACAAGTGCATCTTTGGTATATTTAGGTGTATTTGCATTTGAAGGTATGCAAACATTAAAATATTTTTAATAATCATTAAAATATTTCCTGATTATTACACTTTATTATTCAGATTTTTACGTGACCTATTTGGAAAAACAGTGGGGGTAACTATTATATTGGGAGGGGGCACTATTTTTTGCCCAGAGCCTTGAATCAGCGCTGGTTCTGTCTAAAATGTATTGCTCACTCCTGTGATGGTGAAAGGTTTACTTGTAGTTTAGTTCAGTATGGCCTCTAACGTACCCCTAGTACCCCTAGTTCTTTTTTTCTATTCAAAGAAAATACTGCAGGTCACTCTTTTGCAATTTAGGAGGATTTTATGGTGACTCACAGTCATGTTTAACTAACTCTTTTTCAGAACATTTACTTATTTTCCTACTAGAAGAACCAGTGATGGGTTGCCTAGCAACATTTATATATATATATTTTGCTAAGGGCATGGCTGCGCAGTCACGCATAAACATGCAGTGTGCAGTGAATGAACGAATAACAATCTTTATAAAACTGGTGGAATCAGAGTAAATATGACACAGAAGATAAAATTCTGTTCATTCCAGAAAAAAAAGTTAAAGAGAAAACATTAGCAATATACTATATTTACTGCAAAGATTTGTAGTCCACTGTAAGGGGTTTATTACTGGCATCCACCTCATGGATTATTTCTAAAGATGCTGAATTTTCAAAATCCTAATTGCAGGTCAGCTGTTTTATGTATGGGTGTATTTTTACGCCCATACCCCAGCTCTGAATGCCGTTAAATAACATACCGCAATTTGTTCTTGAGTTGAAGGTGATATATATATGCTCAGGTTATAATACCCATCTTGTTTTTTACAGTTTTATGGTATAAATGCCTTTGATAAAAAAATACATCTACAGATATAACAATTCTCTCATTCAGTGGTGTAATTCTAGTTTGCCATGGATGTGCCAATTTCAATAAATATAATATATTGCATGAAAATATTTCCAACTTTTACCTCTCCATCCAATCACAAAATATGAGCCCTTAATGATCAGGGCTATTTTATCACTATATAACCAGGGCAATTTTCATGTTCTAGTATGTTTCTGTTCAACATACTAATTTTCCGATCATCAAGGTCTCTACAAGACCCCTGGACTCCCTTACACATCAAGTGGATGATGTCAAAGGCAGAAAATGCCTGAACTGTTTAGGCATTTAAATCCATATTGAATGTAATGGTGCCCAAGTAGAGCACTGTCACATTCAATCTGACGGCTAGGGCCCATCTTGGCGTGACCAGGCTATCATTTCACAGCCTGATCTATAGTTCACCATCAGGGATTTAGCCCTACCAGTGCAAAAAGCTTGAGACAGAGAGGATACTTCATTGGTCCTCATTTTTTATTCTGGTAGCAGATAATGGAGTAATTTTCATTAATCATCACATTAAACATTTTCGTTGGTTTCTAGTTACCCCTTAATGGTTTCTATGCATATTTAAGATTAAGAACCATTAAAAATTGTATTTATTGGCACAACTAATGTTTGTTTTCAATGTCCTTTTTTTATTAATTTCAGACCAATAAAGCAGTGGCCAAAGGTGATTTTCATCAAGCCAGCTCAAGTTCACGAAGAGCGCTCTTCCTAGCTGTATTGTCCATTACCATTGGAACAGGGATATACGTTGGAGTGGCAGTTGCCCTTATAGCTTACCTTTCGAAAAACAATCATCTATGATCCTCAAAGTGCATATGACTTTAAAAATACAGAGTCTTAATTTCTGCAAATTCTCCACACCTGGAAATTACATTTTTGGACGCACAAAGGACCATATCTTCAAAACCGCTGTACAGATCATGAAGTTCATAAGATTTCTGGATGTACATTTTTGATGTCCTCTGTTTTTGTTTTCTTTTTTTTATTTAGCTAATGAGTGTTCAAAAAAAGGTGGCAAAGTGATTGAATGGACTTTTTTGGATTAAAAAAGGTGTAATAGGAATCTTTGTATCTTTGTTGGTTAGCATAATTTTGCCAGTAAACAACTGTTTATTACTGCTCACTGCATTGAATGCCAGCATTTTACCTTCTAAATCCTGAAAGAACTCATCAATACTCATGTAGTGGATTATATTATTCATTCCCACAAGGTAATAAAATCGACATCGCTGCAGGCATTGAGCAATCAAGCAAGGTTTCTTTGACTAAATTAGCATGAAGTAGCCTGTCCTATAAGATCGTATTAGCTGCCTTTTGTCAGCACTTTATGGCATTCGTTTACCTGTCCTAAGGAAAAGAAAAGGCATGTTTGAATACGAGGAGACATTTCAGTACTGCAGTACTGTTCTAACAAACTAGGTTTGGAATCATTATACAAAGCTGCCAACTATTCATTAAGAAAATGATACAAGCATTGCGTAATTGATTCAAACAGAAGAAAATTAAATGATTACGGTGCTCTTAGCTATTAATGCTGTTGAGGAACTTTTTGGTGCATAATGGTTTCCTGCTGATTTACTTCTAATCATCCAAATGGATGCAAATGGTGTATGATAAATTAGAATTTTAACGAAAAATCTTTATTGAGCAAATCAAATTTACAAAAGTGAAACTCATAGCAGAACTATTCCGTTTAGAATTTTAGAATTTTGCCACAGAACTTTTACATTTTACATAATTGCTTTTCTTAATAAGAAATTGTGATATATTTATTTTTTGGTGGAAAGGAAAACATTTACTTTGGTCAGAAGTTAGCATAAAAAAGATGGATATGTTAAGTTGTATTAATGTTTTTATAGTGTTGATTATTTAAAAAAAAAAAAAAAACATGTCTAGCATTCCTCTTCAAAACTACAAAGGAAGATGCCTTAGTTCTCTCGTGGGAGATGAAGATCCTCCATAACAACCATAAAACATCAGCATTATTCATAAAAAGTTGAGAACTTTTTTTTACATTTCCCAGGTAGGCGTAAAGTTTTGTTGGTTTTCTCCCTGAATCACTATTGCAAGAATGCTATTTAATACCTCAGAGTACCCCAGATGTATACCTTCATTTGTCTTGTAACATACCTAGGAGCTCTCTAGGTTTTAGCCAGAGTCTCGTAGCAAAGCCATGCTTCCCTGAGTAATTGGGTCAGTCTCTTCTTTCTTCGCTCAGGAAAGTTGTATTTACACTAACATACAGCAGCTGTAGAGGTGTTCTCTGTAGAATCCTATAGAGTAAAAAGCAAACTACCATCTTTGAGAAAGCACACATGAATAATAAAAGAAGTTATGGTACATGTTTTTAGTTTTCACTTTTACAATTTGAGTACATAGGGAATGAGTTATGCTTTGCACTAAGCAAATAACACCTGGTTATATAAAATGAAGACCCCAGTGATAGTAAAAAAGTTCATCAAAAGGCATTTGAACTATAGCACTATCCATTCAGTTTCTCTAACCCTATAGTTTGTAAAGTGAATTGTGGATTTGGGATTTATACTTCTTGTTCGTCTAAGAAAGCAATCAAAAGAGCAAGCAACTTGTACCATTTATTATTTTTGTGCTAAAATAAAGGCAACTCAGTTTTTGCTTAAACTATGTTTTCTGATTGAAAGAAAACAATTACAATTTATATATTATATATATATATATATATATGCCTTTAAAAAAGAAAAAAACAGTCAGGTTCTATACTAGGTAGAGTTGATTTTGGGGGAAGTAAAATAATTGAAATAACAAATGCTAGACCTGGTATATAAACAGCTGCCATATATCATTCTACTCAAGCTTCCAGAGGTTTGAATATATTGTGCAATCAAGCAATTGAAATCCTTACCCACTGCGGTGTCTTGAACAGAGACTCACTAGGTCTCACTAAAGGACATGTTTTATGGTAGGGCCATTGCTATAAACTGCCATATCTCATACTGAGTTTTCAATTGAGACCACTGTGCCCCCATTTCACATTTGCATGAATGCTGTACTTACATGGCAACTTCCCAGGGTAGACTACCAGAAGCAATCCCTCTTCTCAGGGATCTGTTTCAAGGGTGGGCTAACCACATGTAAGGAGGGAGTAGGTGTGACCAAATGATGCCCCTCCATCTGGAGAAAGAAGAAGCTGACCCAGAGACCCATGTTAATCCTAGAGAGTTCTGAGATACGCATAATAGTCTCCCTGCTTTGACACCCCTTGGATATATGATTTGGGTATGCTCAAAGGTTTTTTGGTAAAACAATCAGATAAAGTAATGTACATCATGTTATTTATTGTTTATTTTTATTTGTTCATTGTTAGTGGTCCTTCCAGCTAAAAGATTACTGAACTTTTTTTACTTTTTAGTATATATATAAACTTTTCAGCAGGTAAGGGATATAAAATGGAACTGTATGTGAAATTGAAATATTACTACATTTTGCTAACCAAGATCTTGGGTAATTTGCTATTCTACTTCATTTCACTCTTTTTTCCCAAAAAGTTTGTTGATCCAAAATATCAATATACTGAGTGAGAAATTAGTAAACCAGAAAAGGGATGAGGTTTTTGTGCCAAAATGTACATCGATTAGGAACCTTGAAGTTGTGATGCGGAAGGCTTTTGGGTATTAGCATTAAGCATTAATATGTATCTCATTTTTATATCTCATTTTTCCATTGAGGTTTACACAGTGCTCAACATTGTCAATGTGTGTATCTTGAATGTTTAATTCAAATTATAGTTAAATATAGCAAAACTTTGGATTTTGCTTTGGTTTTCGTAAAATTTGCAGTTTAACTTATAATTAAATAAATTGCTATGTGGGAAACCTTCAAAAACTGCATATGTATTAAATAACAAAGCACTTATTAATGAATAAATTGATCATCAAGCAAATTAAAACAGATTGTATATTACTATGTAAATACAAGCTCACCAATTTTGCAAACATCTTAGAATTTTCAACATACTTGTAAAATTTTTAGATATATTTTGTTGCAGCTTAACCCCTTTATGACAAAGCCCGTACATGTATGGGCTCAAAATCCATTGTTTTCGATGGGTTTAGGGATCGACCATTGTCCCTAAGTGGTTAAAAATCTAGTTATTATACATTACTACTTCATGTGTTTCACAATCAGATTATTCATTTTCACCGTACGTACTTCTAATGAACCAAAGCCTGTCCATTACAATACTGTGACAGACTCCTACCTACTACAGTACCAGGTCAAAATAGGGATACATTTTGATGGCGACAAAACAAAAGGTCAGAAGCCAGAAAATAATTGCTACACTGCTAACAGGCACATATAAAATCGGGGCATGTTGAAAGCTACATCAAGGCAAGCTTGGAGCTGCCAATGTATAGAAAAGCCTCTTATGGCTAGTTTGGCAGGTGTGACGGGAACTGCGCAAGGAAGATATGGCCATAGGAAGGCAGAAACTCAAGCATTTCCAGTGCCTTATGGTGGCAACATAGGTAAGTGAACAACCATCAATGTTTAGGGTCACTGGTTGAAATCCTAGGGTTGCTGACATTAATGATTCAGGGCAAGAATAAAATCAATTAAATACTGTAGGTTGATTGAAATTTTTCAATCTCCCTGCTCCAGAATATGTTGATAATACCTATGGTTCTATTATACCTGTCACTTACCTCAGTTCCTACCTTGCTTCAGTTTGTCTTGATTTGTATAAATAATACTCTTGATTAAATCACACCCTTCCTCATGATGGAAATTGGTCCTTCTATTTAAAAAGAAGGGAGGAGTTGTTAAGAAATGTGAGCGATTCATTATCTAAATAGGAGTCATAACATTTGAAAGTAAATTTAATGAGACAAAAATCTCAAAGGGTGACACATGAAGTAAATGCATTTTGGCATGTAACATTTGGTTATTGGCTGATAACAGCTTTAAAAAAGTATTTGCCTCCCTTCCCAATTTTCTTCTATTTTTGCATACTCCTCACCAGGGGCATAACTAGAAAACAGAAAATTGCCCCAGGGCCCCCAACAGCTGGTCTGTGCCATCATGTGCAGTGCGGTCCAGGTCAGAAGGGCCATTTCTAAACTATTTTGAACCGGTACAAAGAGACAGGAACTACCCCTGTAGTTATACCAGTATTTGTCACACTTAAAAGTTTCAGATCATCAAACTAATCTTAATACTAGACAAATATAACCTGGGTAAACTGCAGTTTTTAAATGATGCTTTCATGTATAGAAGGAAAAAAGCTTTCCAACCTTACCTGGTCCTGTGGCCTGAAAAGGGCAGTTCATGCTCTAAAATCCTATAGTGTGGATGAATTAAAAAAATTCTTCCAAGAAGAGTAGGCCAAAATACCTCCACAACGATGTAAACGACTCATTACCAGTTATCACAAACGTTCGATTGCAGTTGTTGCCAAAGGTGGCACAACCAGCTATTAGGTTTAGCAATTACTTTTTCACATGAGTGATTTTGTTTTGATGAACGCTTTACCTTCAATAAATTAAATGCTGCATTTTAAAAGCTGCATTTTGTGTCTACTCGCATTGCCTTATATTAAAATCAGTATTATGATCTGAAAGCAAAAAAAGAAAAAATCAGGAAGGGTCCAAATACTTTTTCCTGAACAAGAAGCAGTAAGGCAAAGTTCCTACAGAATCTCCCCCATGGAGGAATATTAGTCAACTTTAAAGCAGATGGTTGGGTCCAATGTCTCACTGAAATATCATTACCCACTACTGCTTTAGATGACCCGTGCGAAACATTCTCAATGTCTTTTATTTGCCCAGAAAATAATACAGTTTTGGGTTGGTTGAGAAGCTCTTTACGAGTGAAGCCTTTGCTTCTACCAGAACAAACCTTGCACAGACTAACAGTGCAAACACCAGTATATGGTTTCACATATGAATGGAACCAGGGCTGGACTGGGAATTAAAACCAGCCCTGGAAATAATTGAATACCAGCCCTATATTTCATGGTGACATTTTAGGCACACTGAACATATTGGGTTGTGGCCCCAATATTTTTTTTCCTTTAGAATAGGGACAAACCCTGCATTTTAAAGTATATGTGAAAAACACATTAGTCAAAATCAAGATACATATGGAAACACATATATATATATTGCTTATATCTCGGTGACCCATGACATGTAATGGGCTGGGACCAACTGAGAGATCACTGGTATAGTTTGTATAATGTATATTAGTATATAAAAGTATATAGTATGTGTCAGTGCATGATGTTAGAGTGTTAGAGTGGCTATGTGTATGTATGTATAAGTGTATAGTGTTGGAGGGGCTGTGTGTGTTTGTTAGAGTGGTGTGTGTGTATATATGTGTATGTTGTAAGTGTGTGTATATGCATGTATGTGTAAAGTATTAGTAGGTATGTGTATACACTACAGTATGTATGTATGTGTTGATATAAGGCTGCCCCTGACTATCATCATACCCCGAACATCCTTATTCATTCCAATGCCCAACAACACTCATTGTCCCCCCCCCAATATGTCCCAGTATCTCAGCAGGCCAGTCTGGCGCTGAATGGTACACTGCATGGGTCACACCTTTCACGTCTACTACAGCAGGATCTGAGTCCCCTGTCATACATTATTTGTTATGATACATATCTGACTATAGAGGTGCTTTTGTTTTATATGCCTTGTTAAGTCATGATTTTACTCTTGTTCAATCTCCAGACTGTCACCTCATTTTGTTCCAGGAAGTCATGTTTTTTGTATAAGGTAGGTAAGTCGGTGGAAGACCTGATCCAATGCTCTGGCTTAAAGTAAGATATGTCAGTAACATCCCTGAATGGCTTCAGGACTGGCACCACCTGTCCCATTAATTCCCATTCCCCTCTACCCAATGGTCTAGACACCCCAATGCTCTGTTTTAAGGACATAAAGTGAAGAGCGCACTGATGCACAAGGATCTATTCCATTATGTCCAGGATGGAATTCTAACACGTAATTACTTCCTGGCTTAGACAGTGGTGGGGTAGACCCACCTGCAATCTAATAACACTCTTCAATCAGTTTCGACAGACTATACTGCTCCTCCTAAGGGAATAGCATATATGCCACGCAACATAAAGTTCCCATCTCTAACTGCTTTTACCATATTTGCTGCCCTGTCAGTCACAGCCAGTCCCAGTTTTACTGCTGTGCCTGCCTGTAGTCCAATACACTGCACCAGTATCTTCGTAAGATCTGTCAAAATGTAAGATAATGTGTTTTGCCCATCCATAACCTCAGCATGGAGTACAAATGATTTATAGACCTGCTGCCCTCCTGGGCCAGTTCTGTCCCTCCTGCAACCCATGTGCCTACAAAACTGTCCTCCAAATATTTGGGCAGCCACCATTTTGCCGTCTGTGCACTAGTGGCGTTCCATATGTCAGAGGCGAAGTGGATGGTCTACTACACAAGTGCCCTCTTTTAAAATAATCTCTTTTGTTCTTTTGCTCTTCTAATAACAAATACATGTTCTTCATCACAAGCCCAGAGTCCACCTTTACTCAACACAGGAAAAGCTGAGGACTGT
>VKOC01001686.1:0-86082 GCA_009364415.1 Spea multiplicata
CAATAACAGCGCGAGACGGGGGGCATTAACGTGGATCTGATGAGTGAACGCGTGTAAAATTACCAATGGCGCGCAAATCTATTTTACCCAAAAGCTAAACCCGTACCCCCCCCCCTGTTTACCCAGACTTTGGGCGCCTCTCTGGCTACTAAAGGGTTAGGGTGACTTGCTGTCTGCTGACCGATCATCCCGTATTCTGTCAATTTGTTATTCCAATGCAATATTGCGTTGAACCGTGCGTGCGCTAGCACCCTCAACCACCCTATTCTTTCAGGGATTTGTTTACCGGGAACAGGAACGTGACGGCGTCTTTCTAGAAATGTTTTTTTTTGGGAGAGCCCGGACAAGGAGCAGCTCTTTTTGTGCCGGGGGGGGCGAACTAAACGATAAAACGGTGGTGCATATCTGCATTGGCAGCGTCTCCGATCATGTATGGTCATGGCCGGCTAAACCAGCGATCGGTTAATATGGATATCTTCTGCCCCCCCCGCTACGGAAGGTGTATTAAAGCTAATTTTATTCCGGCCCGCATAGTTAAACTGCATGCCCTTGGCTGCTATTTTTATCCCCCCCCCCTGGCATTCGTTATCTCTGTGCTCCAGCCGGTCAATGTGAATGTAAAAAAGGCTCATTTTAGATGTCGTAAACCTTCCAAATTTCCACGAATCTTATTTTAACCTTAAGTTCTTGTATGGAGTGAAAGCCCCTCTGACTTGGTTAACCTGTTAGAGTCTTTGAACCATGTGATCGGTCTACATAGCAGAAAAAAAAAGTTTAAAACGTCCAGGGACTGAAGCAGAAAGGATTATTATATTAAATTACTATATAATATTCCATGTTTCACCAACGGGATGATGACGATAACCATGATGGTAGACATGGCTTTGGGGGCTAATCAGAAGTTATTTTATATATAATATTTTTTTTTATTCTTCCGCGCAGAAGGTGATCGGTGGTTCGACTTGAACCGGCAGAGCTGTCAGCTTCCCCATGCCTCCCTCTCCTCTCGACGGCAGGCTTATTGTGGCGCTCTCGAGACCGGTGAGACCTCAGGAACTCAAGCTTTGCTTAGACTCTTCTTTCCTTGAATCGAGCTCGGTTGGCGAGAGCTACAGATCTTTGCTAAGCACGAGCGTGGTGTCTCTGAACGCGGCTAATCTGACGTATATGCCCTCTTCCAACGGCTCGGCACGTTCCCTGGGTTGTGGATGTAGCGGTGCCAGCTGTTGCACTGTGGCAGCTTACGACAAAGACAGCCAAAGCCAAAGTCAGGCCATAAGCAGCTCCACCATCTCCAGCAGCGCTGCGGGAGCCTCATCCTCTTGCCATCCAAACCAAATGGTCAACAACAATGAGGGCAGCGGCACTTTGAGTCCATCTGGTGGAGTGGGAAGTCCCGTCTCTGGTGCTACCAAGCAGTTTGCCAACGTGAAAATCATCTACCCCAATGACTTGGCCAAAAGGTTAACGAAATGCACCAAAACCCACCTCCCAAACCAAGGGCCTGTTATCATCGACTGCAGGCCGTTTATGGAGTACAATAAAAGTCATATCCAAGGGGCCGTGCATATTAATTGTTCTGATAAGATCAGCAGGAGGAGGCTGCAGCAGGGCAAGATAACGGTCTTGGATCTGATATCCTGCAGAGAATCCAAAGACTCCTTCAAGAGGATCTTCTCCAAAGAGATAATCGTTTATGACGATAACACCAATGAACCCAGCCGAGTCATACCTTCGCAGCCGCTCCACACTGTGCTGGAGTCGCTGAAGAGAGAAGGCAAGGAGCCTCTTGTTTTAAAAGGTACCGTGTTATCTCGCGTCTTGATCTGCGTCTAGTCTAGTAATCACTGTACGACCATCGGCATGCAGCTTTTGCATCAGTGTGGCATTTAAACGGTTAATCCATTTTAGAAATATAGAATTTCGTGGCAGATAAAAAAAACCATTGAGCGTATCTAGTCCGACTATTTTTTCCGGGTTTAAAGACTGAAATCTGCCCTTGTTTTAGATTCAGTGTGGCATTTAAGAGGTTAATCCCTCTTAGAGGAATTTGATGGCAGATAAGAACAATTTGGTCCATCTAGTCTGCCCATTTTTCCTGCTGTAAGATCTTAATCAGTCCTTAGTCCCATCCTAAATTCAGTGTAGCTTAATGCCTATCCCATTTAACGTTCCATACTGTATTACCCTCTACTGCTTCTGCTGGGAGGCTGTTCCACTTAACTACTACCCACTCGGTAACTTCCTTCCATTACATGTAAATCACTATTACTTAAAAGTGGAAACTATCAATGCAGTTGTCTGATTGAAAGTAGGCTTGTAAACCTTTGCAATTCCTCGCTCTTCCTGAGAGACTGTGAAATGGTTAATTATTCTACCTTTATTTTTAATGCACAACTGACTATGGACACACGATTTGTCTGGCAGTGAAAGGGTTACAGCCTCCTCCTCCTCCTCCCATGATTGCATTTTGACTTGTAATATTACCCCTTGGGGTTTTTTTTAATATAATTCTATTTTGATCCCAACCATGAGAGTAGAAGAACTACTGATTTCTGCCAAACGGGGGAAATATTGGGGATTCAAATTATTTGGGGAAATAAATACATTTTGTTTATATTAAGAGACGTATATGATGTTCCACGCACTCCGGGTATAGTTAGTCTATGTGCGGAATTTACAGCTATGATATTTGCGATATGGCAACTTACCCAAGGTCGTAGAAGGACATTTTACCATTTAACCCTTTGAGAGCAAGCTGTTTGTTGCTTACGTCTGTGGCACCTATAGGGTCAATGTAATACTCCATCAGTTTGATTATTACCGGTTATTATTGTTAGGACAGAAACGGGGTACTTTGATTGATATATCGGAAAGTTATGTCTTGGAATAAAACCCCCCAAATATATCAAAACCACGCTTTGGAGTAAATTTCCGTTTTCGCGTTATATATATTTATTTATTTACACAGCACCGAAAAACCCAGAAGGAAATGATTACAGAGTTTATACAGCATCAGATATTGTTTTTCCCACGCTGTGTGTGCTGGGTGTGTGCAGTCAACACCTTTTTTGATTTGTGTTCCCTCGCTTCCCGTAGGCTAATAATTCCAACAGCTCATAGACACGGATGTGGCCCATGCGGCCCCATCTAGTCTGTCCGCTTATCCTAAAGACTCAAACCTTGTTGGTCTTTTCTTAGATTGAGGAGCCATATGTCTGTCCCATGAATGCTTAAATTCCCTTACTGTATTAGCCTCTACCACTTCTGCTGGGAGGCTGTTCCATTTATCTACCACCCTCTGGATACATCTCACTGCAGTGTTTAAAAACTGTACAATCAATGTGTTTTTTTTTTGTGTTACATTTTCATGGAGATATATAAAGGAATACTTACATTGAGGTTCTTAAATTGTTAATTATACAATCAAAATATGGACACGTTTATAATATCTTAAATAACGGATTTATTGGTAAAAGTGAAAATTGTATAAAATTTGTGCCCATGCTTTCAATGTTTTTTTATAGGGTCCCTAAGCAAAAACACACACAAATGGGGGGGGGGGTGTTTTTATTGATGAACTTTTTTACGGCTGTCATCTACTATCTAAGAAGCATTCTGCGTTGTCTTTTAAGAGTGTCCGATGTCTGCGCATGCCCATGAGTGTTTGTGGGCATTAACAGGTGCTGGTTGGGTAGCGGTAGGAAAGGAAAGGGTCTCTGTGGTCCTTGGGGCACCACCGTCCGTGCGGAGTGGTATTAGGGTGACCACGATGGCCATGTTTTCTACTAAACAAGTGCTGCCCCCTGTAGTATGTGGGATGTATGACAGTGTAAATGTTTCGCGTCTGTGAGTTTCTATACCCCACGATCTGCAGGGGGCAGCACTTTACGTGTGCATGTGAACAACACGTCAAATGCATGCGTGTCCTGGGAAAAAAGTGACCGACGTAGTCACCCTAGGACTGCATCAGATTATGGAAGCGTTCATTAACGCGGTTAGCGCAGGCGGCCTCATCTCAACCGACGGGGGCAACTAACGGTAGCAACGGTGAAGTCGGTGAACCTTTGAATAAGAATCGGCAGAGAAGCTGCCAGTCCCATCTTATTAAATGCCTGTTGTGAGCAAAATTGACCCAGTTAAAATTGCACCTGTGATCAAAAAATGATGAGGTGTCACTTGATTTCACCCAGGGCCAGAATGGGGTAGCCCCAGGGCCGGCCCTACAATAGGGCAGACTGGGGCAATTGCCCCAGGCGGCACTTTAGAAGGGGCGGCACTTTGCCGCCCCGAGCGTTTTTTCTTTTTGAAACGGAAGAGAGAGAGAGGGGCGCCGAGTGGTTTTCGCTTACCCGCTCGGCCCCCTCTCTCTCTCCTCATGCGGCGAGCTCTCCGTTGTTCGGTCTTGTGCGGCTTGTTAATGCTGAGCGCGGAATTTTGGCGTCAAATTTCCGGCGCTTCAGAATTACAAAGCCGGCACGGTGGCAGAGCAGGGAACTCGCCCAGACTTAAAGGTAAGTACCGGGGGGGGCGTCGGCGAAGTTTAAAATGCGCCGACGCCGGCGGGGGGGCAGCATTTTAAACTTCGCCCCAGGCGGCGTTACGTCTTCTGCCGGCCCTGGGTAGCCCTGGCACTTTAAGGCCAGTGGCCACCTAAAGACGTAAGTCATACCTCCCAACTGTCCAAACCCTTTGTGTGGGACAGTTCCAATTTTGCCACTCTATCCCTCTGTCTCTCCAAGCTCTACCTCTGTCCCGAAAAGCTTGTAGGACATTGGGATTCAAGACCCCTAGGACATCAGAGAATGTGCAGCGCCGCTAGTGACCTCTACCTCCTGGGCTGCGGGGTCCCGATTAGCCCGGCGTAGAAGTTGGGAGGTATGCGTAAGTGCAGCCGCGGCCATAGATTACATTTTCAAGGTGGGCATCAGGTGAGTATGGAATAGGCCAGGGGCCCACCGGCCATTTGTCTGTTATGCCAGGTGGCCAGCCTGGGCCTGATTTCGCCTATATGTTGGATCATCCGTTAGCCGTTTATTAAACTGGCCCCTTAATTTTATTAACGTTCAATAACAAATTTAAATTAAAAAAAATGTTTTTTTTTGTGTGTTTTTATTTACATTTAATTTAATTGGCTTTGGGGGGAAAGGAGCCACCTTTTAGTTCCCTGTCGCATTAATAAACAGCTTTTGCCATCCATGTCTGGGGCATATTAAGGGTGCTGTTTCACTTATTCTGCTGAATTTAAAGATCTTGATAGAAAATGCCACGGAAGAATGACTTTTTCGTTAAATGCCATGTAAAATATTCACTGGAACACTTCATTACCATGTGACCAACAACGGGCTCCGATAGGCTATTGCCATAGAAACTTATTATTTTTATTCACAAAATCTCCCACACTCGCAGATTTCACATTCATCTATTTAAAGTTTTTCTTTATGAATAACGGGACATTCAGCAGGGGAAGCCTTAAATCTATTAGCGGTTTGGTTCTTTCAAACAGATGCTTTTTATTATTCCTTTTGAACTCACCCGATAAGGAAAGAAATCATGTTTTTATTACCTTCTTTGTACATTTCGGTTTTTCTTTTTCGAAAAAAGTTTTTCTCGCGATATCACAAAAAAAAATGAAAGTGCAAGTTATTTTATGTCCGAAATTAACACTTTAAAGGAGCCCTGCAGCTGCCTTCCTCCTCCATCGTTTCAGGATCCTTGCCACTGATTGGCTGCCAGAAGCAGCCAATCAGTGGCAGGAGAACACTCTCATTGAATTAAATGGGGGTGCTTTCCAGGTGGAAATGAGTCGACCCCCCCCCCCATCGTTTGCCCAGCTAGAACTGGAGGGGGCTGGTGGCAAGTATGGAGATGAACACGTCGCCTGCACGTAAAATAGCTGCGGGGGTGGGGAAAGGGGCAAATGTATAAGGGGTGATACTACAAACCCCCCCCCTCCATTCATTTGCATATGGGAAACCATGAAGATTTAAAGGGGCCATGCAGCTATTATAAGCATTAAAGGGGCCCTTTAAGTTGGCAGATTGCACTTTAGCACAAGATGCTCATTAAACGTGCGGATATCGGCTCGGCATCCCTTCCGGTTTGTCTGTTTCCCTAAAAAAGTGTATTTCCTGGCAGTTGAAGGGGCAATAATGACAAAAAAAAAATTCAGGGATCAATGAATAAAATCGATCTGTAGTTAGATCACAACAGTTTTTCACCGCCATAGGAAATTGTAGGGGGCTTCAGTAATTTAATAAACCGTAATTTAATATTTAATAATTTAATTAAAAAAGTAACTTTTCCTTTAAATTGGATGATAACTATTTTAATATTTTCTTTTAAAACATTTCTGTTATTTTAATAAACAAACAATTCCATTAATAACACAATATAAAATCGTTCCCTCTGAAAAGCTGCAGTCACGGGGTCAGTAATGGGGTCTTTGACAGGGGCTGGCGTGATTCGAGCGGTCGGGGGCAGTAATTGTTTCCAATTTTCACAATCTGTTTCATATGCTGTAGTCGGAGACTTTACATAGAGGGCAAGGTCTTGGGATCAAATCTAAAATAGACTTGTTTGTTTGTCGTTTCGCAACCTTTTAACAATGTTTGTCCGATTTTTGTCTATTTTATATTTAATGTGTATGTTTTCAGTTTGCTAATGTCCTGCTTTGTATAAACTTGATGGGTTTTGAAGCTTCATAATGTTCAGGAATGGAAGCTTTCATGGGCAATAACTTTCTATACATTTTAGTATATGTTCTGAGTGTTGGTTGGCTTTAATCCCCTTGATTTGGAATATTAGAAATGGAGATCAGCGGCAACCTGTGGCAGGACCAGCAATATGATGCAGATAATGAGAAATGTTAAGGTACACTATATGGGGAAAAGTATTGGGACATCCGCCCATTCATCCAGTAGAGCCTTTGGGAGATCAGGAACTGATGTTGGGCAAGAAGCCCGGCTCGCAATCTCCGTTCCAGTTCATCCCAAAGGGGTTCGATGGGGTTGAGGCCAGGGCTCAGTGCTGGTCGGTCAAGTTCTTCCACCCCAAACTCATCCCACCATGGCTTTATGGAACTTGCTTTGTGCTTTCCTTCATGCTGGAATAGAAACGAGCCTTCCCAAACAGTTCCCACAAAGCTGGAAGCAGAGCATTGTCCAAAATGTCTTGGTATGTCCCCTTCACATTTGAAAGCCAAAACATATGAAGTATACCTGTACTTTGTATATATTGTATCTTTCTATGTGTCTGCCTATCTACCATTGGGGTAACTAGGGGTGGCAAGAAGTGTAAATGCCACCAGAGTCCCAGAGGCTCTAACATTTGTATACCTAGTGACTGATTCTCTTGGTGGTCTAGCAAGGAAGATGTGGTCCTTGGTGAGCATGAGATGTCTCTCATCTATATGCATTGCGAGGGACAAAGGGGGTTAATGGAATTGAATCTATAAGCACCTTTTCAGCTGTTCCTATAAACGTTTTTTGTATATTATGAGCTCCTAGAAAAGAGGGACATCAGGGGAGGAAAGAGGGGCAGAGGTATTTCTGACCCAAACAGGGACTCTCCTTCAGACAGGCAATGGGGAGGTATAATATAAGATCTCCCAACACTCCTTTTTATTTTAGGTGGTGTGGTTAGATGATGAGTCTGTATCAAGGTGTCTCCAGATTGTTTTTTGACCTGTTGTGTTTAGAAGAAGGACGTATTTTATTGACATAATTCAATTTAGAGCATATTTGTTTATAAACACATTATTGGGGGGGGGGGGTGTTTAGGGCTGTAGAACCCTGCAGTACGCTCAGAACATTCTGAGCTTCTAGATGAGAGAGACATAATGGGAGGAGAGAGAGGACACATGAATTAGGGTCTCAAAGAGGGATTGTCCTTCCTACTTGGTGGGCATGATATAACCGGGCATATACCGACACTGTGTGCTAAAAAAAATACTAATTTAACCATAGGGACACAGAGAAACTAAAAAATAATCAAAACTGAAGGAAAAGGGAATTCTACAAAACGATGACAATGTTCGGTATCACAGCTGCTTTCTAAAATGCACAGACCTTTTATAGGTGATAACCACGACAAATTACTCTTAAAATATTTGAAAAATGCACCTTTCAGAATTTTGTGCCTGAAAAACTTGATTGAAGAACGCAAGCTGATATTGTGTATCTGGTTCTTGACTTTTTGCTTTCGCCGAATGCTTTAACGTCCCACACATAGATGATGGCTCCCCGTACACTCTTGTAATGGCCTATGGGCAATATTTGCTTAATCATGTTTGAGCTCTAGGGGCTACCCTAATATTTTCCTCTTGTCTGATTTACCGGTACTAATGTTTTTTTGTTTTTTTTTTTGCGCATGTACCGTTTTTGGTTAGAAAAGCTTCTCTGTCTCTCTTTGGGAAGCGTGATTTATCGTCACTGTGGTGTTAGGGTGCGAAGGACAGATCACGCCTTGGTAAACATGTTTCCAGCAATGACTTCTAACGCAAAAACTCAACGTATTCATGCGCTGGCAACCGGAGCAAATTTCCACCCTGTCCTGAAGATGAACCGCAAAAAAAAATAAAAAAAAATATTATATATAATATATATTATAATATAATAGCGAGCGTATACGCTGCGGTTCGGCAAACATTCTATAGCCGTCTGCTTTATTTTAGGAAATGTATTTTCACCCTTTGCGATTCAGTCCTAATTTATTGCTAGGACAACTGATCCCATGTTTTTCTGTTTGTAAACAGCGGTTGCTAGCTTGCCAGTCCAAGTTTAAATCCCCCGTCCTCCTTCTGCCACCACGCATTCCATGTTTGGTTCTGCGTGTCGAGCAGACGTCTCTCTGTTACCGTTTCGGTAGTTCAGGATCACGCTGGATAGAAAGCCATCGTAGAACCACTCGGATTTAATTACGATCTCAAATTCTAGCCCGGTTATAATGGCGATCCTGGAAGATCACAAACACCACTTATTTTGGGGGGTGCAGGAAAGAATCATTCACTTTATATAATAATATTATTATTATTTTGTATTATTATACACAGGACTTCTTATTAAATCACATTCTCGGTGGCTCAGGCTTGTTGATTGGATAGCGCATGGACTGTTTTACTAATGCAGAATAGTATAATAACTGTAATAATGGTTTTAATCCCATAGGACATATTATTGTTAAAGGTGAACCTTTCATTTTTTTATTTATTAAACCCAACAAAATGCAATTATCATACCTCTAAAGTGTTCCCGTTTTTCGCAGGACAGTCCTGACTTTTGGGCGCTGTCCTACAATGTCTCTTGTATCTGCCTTGCTGTCCCACGTTGGCAGGCTGTGGGCATAATGGGAAGGTTGGGAAGATTCTCTGATCTCCCCGGACCGCCCATGGGAGCTGTAACGTCAGTAGGAGATGTGCTGATGCAGCTTCCACGTGGCCACCTTGTGACGCTCTGCAGATGCGGACTGCATGGAGGCACTGGGTATGGTGAATGGGTGGTCTCTCCTTGATGGGCCACCGCTAGCCATACCCTTTCAACAAAGGTGTCCAGATTTAGACACCAGAAATATCGGGGTGAGGTTTTGAATTATTTCTTGGGGGTGCGAAGTACGGGATAAAACGGGCAAAAATTCCCACAAAAACTCCTCAAAATGTTGTGGAAAGCCTTCCTAGAAGAGTGGAAGCCGTTATAGCTGCAAAGGGGGGACCGACTTCATATTAATGTCTGTGTATTTAGAATGTGATGTCATCAAAGTCCCTGTTGGTGTAATGGTCCATACTTTTGTCCATATAGCGTATAGCTACTGATGAATATCTGTCTAGTGGCCGAGCAAAATGTGTGAGCTTACAACATATCCCCAGGAACAACAGACACACGTGCCGTTCATCATACGT
This sequence comes from Spea multiplicata, assembly GCA_009364415.1. Taxonomy (NCBI): domain Eukaryota; kingdom Metazoa; phylum Chordata; class Amphibia; order Anura; family Pelobatidae; genus Spea; species Spea multiplicata. The sequence goes on from VKOC01001686.1 coordinate 9,896, forward strand.
GCCATTCATCATACATGTTGTTCATCATACGTGCCGTTCATCATATGTGACGTTCATCATACGTGACGTTCATCATACGTGACGTTCACATGTGTCGTTCATCATACATGTCGTTCACACGTGTCGTTCATCATACATGCTGCACAACCTTTGTTACTACGTGACACAGGATGCACTTAAGGCACGTTACATAGAAGAGATGATTTTTACTACGTAAGTAAAAGGGTTTTGCTAGACGACACTATAAGAAAATTATATCTCTATCCACAAGACTCGGATGGAAAATAATATACATCGTTTCTCTATACAGCCATCTAACATTCAACTGACGTTCCGCCTCCCTGAAGAGGTACATTGTGGGACATTTGTTTAATCCTTTAATTAAGGTCCATGTTAAAGAGCAAGTAAGGTCTATCTAGGCTGTGTAGCCCCTTTATATTTTTGCGGGGTTTGGTGTCACTTAGAAATTCCCTTGTTTTTGAAAAAAATAGCGCATTTTGTCCATTAAAATAACATGAAATGGATCAGAAATCCAGCACAGACGGGGTTAATGTTGTAAATGACTATTGTAGCTGGAAACCGCTGATTTTGATTGGAATCTCTTCATAGGCGCACAGAAACCCTTTATCACTCCCATCACTCCTGTGTCCCAATGGCCCTTTATCACTCCCATCACTCCTGTGTTCCAACGGCCCTTTATCACTCCCATCACTCCAGACAGAGAGCGATAGAGAGTGAGTGTTAGTGAAGCTTTTATTGCTGTTGACTGGTTAAGGCAAGAATGGGGAAGAGAAGATCTCGGCGTCTTTCGGTTAAGCTTTCAAACTTAATACCTCCGATACGATTGGGCTGCGAATCGGATCGCGGGGTTATGGGTAGAAATACGTGTAATTACACCTCAGTTGCTGTTGAAGGGTTCCTGACGTGTGTTCACAGTACATCGAACCCCTGCGTGCTTTGCTTTCACAGCTTAGTCCTAATTTGTGTGTCGCTCGTGATTACGGGTTTTGCCCATGCGCGTGTTTGCAGGCTGCCTAATATGACTGTATGTGCAAACATTTGCCTTTCTGAATGCGATGCTTTTAATGAGGTCATCTCGGCAGAAAATACACGGCGCTGCGCAGAGAATAAGAGACTTATTTTAGCAAAGCAGTCTTAGGAGGTAGAGATGTATTCTTCACATAACGGCAGGCTGGTAGAACGATGCAGGCGGATCGGCACTCTGGAGAGCAAACTCCGTATTTAACGTTTATTTAATAAAGAAGTATTTGGCCGGATAGTCTTATGGCAAAATGTGGCCTCAACTCTCCGCCATCGCTATATATTATGAGGGTCCGACCTAACTCACTGATTGAACCATGCATGATTTGTGCAAAATGATCCTAAAACTTTATGGGCGTAGGCATGGAGATACCCATTTATTTTAAGGGTTACAATGTATTAAATTACGTTAAGTAACGCTGCTTGCCACCCGCCAGTGATCCAGCGCGTCCTTAGCTACCTGTGCTTTTGCCACCCGAGTTACCTGGAGCTCAGACGTTGGAGGTCGGCACTCACGCCGGGACAGATAATCCTTGGGTCAGATTCATCCAAAGAGAGAGTTTGCGTGATTCCGGCTTACAAGCCTCTCCCTAACCTGAAAGCTGGGCTCCATTCCATATCCTATGCCCTATGGGTCGCGATCTAAACTTCAGAGCCCAAACATCTCTATCCTGAACCCATAACCCATTCTCACATAGTTAAGCAGACCTGGGCCGTTATACTTACTACACAGCCGACCTCTCGCTACCTACTCACCTCTAACAATCCGGGACTCTGGGCACCAAGTTGCTATTTTATCGCACGGTGTCATGTGACCTTTATAACATGGTGAGATGCACGGACGTCCATGTTTCCTGAAAATGCACAGGAGGTGAAGGTGCAAACTGCTTAACTATTTCAGCGCTGCACCTTTGTGTCAATCATCAAGTAATGATGCCGGACTGGCAATGGCGGGACGGACCTGGCACTTTAAGGCCAGCGGCTGCCTAATGACGGCAGCTTATGGCTGGATATGCGCAGCCAGATGGATTTTCTCTGCTGACGTATGGCTGCTGGAGTGGCAGATCCGATGAGTGTGTGATGCTGTCAGCCAGCGGCCCATCTGGCATTTGCCCAGTGTGCCAGACGGCCAGACCTGACTGTAATAACATTTATAACAATTTAAGTTCTAGTAAAAGCCGGTATTCCTCCGTTTAATCTACGAAGCTTTTTTTGCGATAAAATGCTATATTTAAAAGCCGCTGCTCTCTCATTCAGAAGCTCTCCGCTTTTATCTGTAATGCGGTTCTTCCGCCGGTGCTTCGGTAGCAAAAAGTAAAATAAATGACATTGTATATCTGATTCATGGATACCATTTTCCATTTTCCCCCCCCGTTCTACGTGTTTTATTTATTTTTTTTTGCCGCTCTTGCAGCAATCTGTGACACTTCTGTCCCTGGCACACAATCTGCCGGCTCCGTCGGGAGGTTTTCGGCTGATTTCTCTAATGGTCAGAGGTTTTTCGCAGGGCACTGATAGCCTTAAGGCGATGTAACCAGCGGCGCGGAAAAATTGGGCTTGAATGCCGAAGCGTTTACGACAATCTCTGTTGCCACCTGTCACATGTTATTTGTCAGACCGCACACCCAGGTTACAAATAAAATGTAGGGAGGCCGTCTATTACCTGCTTTATTTAACATGACTTCTGCATGATTGGCTGCCGCCGCCTCAACGCATTTATTTACAAACGGGTTACAAGTCTTATTCAAATGCCAGATCTGAGCCAAGAGTTATATTTCTTTTTTTCAAGGTGTTTTGTGACCTCCCCAGTAACTCATATACGCACTGACACACATATTTACACACACGTTCTCACATTTACACAAACGTACACACGCTATCACGCATACACATACTTACACATACTAACACTGATACTAAAATACTAATAACTGCAATATTTGATTAACCCTTAAGCACCCAGAGGTTTTGGCCAACAAAAAGGACCATGATTTAATTTCAGGCCAGTTAAGACACCGTAGTTTATATAGCTGGCCGATCATTTATCAAAAATAAAAGGGAAACAAAATAATAATAAAAAAAAAATAATAAAATAAAAAAAATAATTAATAATAAATTATCATTATCATAGTAATGCAAGAAAAGTTGGAGATTTAAAGCAGTGATTGAAGCAATTTATAAGCTATATGTGTTAACATAAAGCGTAATTCCTCTTGATAAACCTACTATAAAACGGATTTGGTGCATCACTCTTTTTGTAGACTGCGTCCCCGCCATCCTGGGGAGGCAATAGATGCCCACAGTCTGTCTACAACAGATAAGAGAGTCAGCAGATGGTAATTACTAGTAAATATTGGAATTTTTTGTTTTTTATGTATATTTTTTATATATTTATTTACTGTTTAGCCCCCCTTTAAGTGATGTAAAGGGGATATCGGTGTTATTACACGTATTGCTAGTCATGTCTGCTCTTAGTATGTATTCAGTTTTTAGTAGGCAGTCAATGACATCGTTGTAACCGACCTTGAGCCAAGCTGGAATACACGGCTCACGCTGTATACATATAAGCTTAGGAGATATTTACAGTAAGTGATGTATTACCTGAAATTCAGGTTCTATGCGATTGCACATACGCTGGTTTGCACGCGCAGCAGGGCAGGTACGGCGTTTCTTGCCTCTTACTGATAGAAATAAACATTTTAAAGGGACAATCGTCCACCTTTCCTCTCCACCCCATGCGTGGTGGGCCAGGGGTTAATTATATCAACCTACGGAGGGTATACGGCCAAAATATATCCCCCTATCTCTTGATCCTATCCCTGTGACCTGTTGGTCACAAAAAGAAGGGCTTAAAGCAAAGTGCATGCTGATAAAAGGTTTGTCAAATAGTGTTGAATTGGAGGGCTTATGGGCTCCAGAGTTGTATGCTGGGGAGTGAAGGCCTAGCGGTGTGAAGCCTGCGGATGAGGGTTGAGGGGCTGCCAGATAGTGTTGTGTCTGTGTGGTGGGGAGTTGAGGGAGAGGAGGGAAGAGAAAGAAGAGAAAAAAAGCAGAGAAATAAAGAGAGAAATAAAGAGAGAGAGAGAGAGAGAGAGAGAGAGAGGAGAAGGAAGAAGAAAATAACTGTGTAGATCATTTTAATCACCAGAAAGAAAAAAAAAAAAAATCTGTGCACCTAATTTCAAGGATGGACACATAAACTAGTCTCACATATAATGCATGGATTATACATGAATACAAAAGTACTATGAAGTTGTATGTGACGTTTCATGTAACAATGTATACTATACCCAGATGAGAATGATAGTCAGGATTTTACCGTAAGCTATAAAATAACTTATTAAGTAAATAAGACTATTTGGTTGCCAAAATCTCAGAAATAGCTACAGCCTCATGCGCAGGGAGACGGGATCGATAGAACGCGGACCCTTCCCTTCCAGACAGAACATGAATCGAGTTATTAGAGGCAGCGGCTGAGTACTGAGACTAATGGGTTGATCTTCTCAGTAATCATCGTTTAGATACATTTGGTTCATTTGTAAGTATAGTCTGTAATTAAATTATCATCAAATCCTTTTTTTCCCCTTCCCCATAATAAGCAAAATTTGTGTGTCCTGTTAGGGAAAATTGAATTAAATATTGTCACACGCATTACCAGAGCCTCGGGGGGTGAGTACGATTTATCCTCCTGACGACGTTCACCTTGGGGCACTTACAGTGATGGACCATAAGACATGGACCATCATTCATGGTTTCCATTCATCCCATCATTGCAAAAGACCAAAGACACTTTTGGTTTTAGAGGGTGCCGCTAGAGGTAAGCCTGGGGGTCAAGAGATGCCAAGACTTTTTTATGTGTCCGTGACATGTTAATTAATTGTATCCAATGAATAACTGTTGTTTAAACAAACATTGTTGTGATTTTTAGGACCGTAGAACCTTGTGATACCCTCGTTCCCAGCAAACATTCTAAGCTCCTAGAAAAGTGGGCAACGGGGGGGACAGGAGAGCTCAGGGACTTGGGTCCCAAAGAGGGACTGTCCCTCTGAAACAATAAAACGTAATGCAGTACCTGTGTTCATCACCCATACAATGAATTAACATTTATCTCTGACATTTAGTTCTCCCACGAAAAAGAAACAAGCATTCAGTTGCATAGCAGTCGTTTATTTGAATGAATAGTAAAGAATGTAGGTAAACTTGTCTCTAAATTTTTTTTTTTTCGTGTGCCCCCCCCCCAGCTATTTGCAGTGTAAGAGGTGTGTTTGGGATGTAATATAATTGCCTCCAGTCAGCTCCAGGGCATCTTGGGTAACCCTCTGGGGGGGGGGATCCAACAAGCTCCCCGTGCCCCTTATGGAAAGCGCTTCCTCTGATTTCAATGGGAACGCTTTCCAGCCACTGACTGGCTGCTTCAAATATCAGATTAGGAGGGAATGGGATGCTGCAGCTCTGGAGCTGCAGCTTCTCCTTAAGGCAAGTATTTTGCACGCGGCTAGCACTAATATATTGTATCAATCTAAAAACTATGATTAATGACTAAGATCTTCTCGTTGAGGAATAATTATCATATTGGTTTCTACAATGACTCGTTTCTTCGAGACGATCGATAATGTGCCATCTGTCAAAGCTGCAGACCAGGCGGATAACTTGTACTTTTTTGTTTGCGTGTAAACATGCGATCTAAACAAATACGGAAGATTCTTCTGTATTTATACAGCAGCAGAAAGTTGAGTGGTGTCTGCCAAATGGGAAGGTTCTCCAAACAGATCTGCAAGGACTCCAAGTCCTCCTTGTCTCCGATTTGTCTACTCTATCCTATCACTAGTACGTACCCCAAAACATTATTTTTTTAGAAAGGAAGGGTAAATATAATGTAGGAACGTGTAATGACAGAGCTCTTAGATTTAACCCGTACAGTCTAAGAGCAGACCTTGAAACATGTCATTGTATTGGGTGACTCAATGATCCCAGAGCTTTATCAACCGATCAATGTAAACAAAAATTCATATTAATATTTTATTGGCTTTAAATAAAGTTTGTGAATTCTTGGTATGTCTGTGATGAATTGAGAAGATTTGGGGAGTTATCAGATAACTCAAGAGGGTTCTAGGAGGTCAAGGAACCCACTGATGGTCATTAAGTTGGACCACGGTGGCTTATTCTCTGATATTCATTATAATTAACAGACCCTTTTCTTTGTTCCTCTGTCTAGGATATCATTCCACATACCTTAGACACACTTTATTTTTTTTTTAATGTTTTTGTAGCCAACAAAGACAGACACAAAAAATGCAATAGTAGGTATTATAGGTATATCCAATTATGATCTCCTTTTCTAACGTTTCTCCTCCTTTAGCAATAGACTTCCCTCCTGTACTCTGTTAAATCCCTTTATGTATTTAAATGTTTCTATCACATCCTCTCTCTATTATTTCCTGATCATTTTTATCCTGCGTTTTCGTGAACTTTCAAGGAATGCTCTCTGATTGGTTGTTGCCATAGTAAATAAAAATGGGGTTCTTAGGTACTAATACATCATATTAGTATGAAGTTTGTAGAGGAGTTCTCGTTATCCCACCAACCACCTCCTTTTAACATAAAATGTTGAAATTGTGTCTTAAACTATAGCAAAGCACATATTACTTTATTATCATTATTATTATTATTATTATTATTATTATTCATAGTGCTCCAAAGTTTATTTTAGAAGAGAGCTTTATCACATTTCTATACCATTGAATACGCCTAGATCTGTATTCGCAACGCCAAAAATAAAAACCACATTATTTTGGCAATTTCATTAATCAATTCGGGTTAAGGCAGCCTCGTTTTCCATATGGCGCCATAAAACTAAACAAGGCTGATTTACAATGGGATAGAAGTTACCGTCCTTGTCATTTTTTTTTCAGTTGAGTAAATAAAATCCCAAGCCACCTGTTACCATTACATCATTGTTCCCAAGATCACAGTTGCACGAAAAGCTTTAAACAAAGTAGTTCTTACATTGTTTGCACTCAAAGAGTTGATGTCATGCCAAGCTGATGTCATTGTATGCCTTTGTATAATTGCCATAGTAACCAGGCAGGTGGAAAGCCTACTGCTGATGTCATCGTAAATAAAATGGTTAAAAAAAAAACAAAAAACGAAAGGAAGAGAGTTTAGAAAGCAGTTGGACTTGTAAGTGAAGCCAGTTCCTGGCGCTCAGCATCAACGGGACAGTTGGCAACTATGCAGTTTGCATGGAAAATGTGTAGATCTCAACCTCCTGGGGTCAAAGCAGACTCCCAGGACTCCCAGCTGAAATATCAGGAGCTGCTTGTGACATTTAAATTAAAATTTTAATAAAAACTTTGTTGATCTTAACGTCGGTTTATAATTAATACTGTTGGAAAGTAGCCTTTAATTGTTGGCAATCGACTCAAACGCCTTTTTTTTTATATAATATACTCATCTTTAGTAATCAAGAGCGCCCCTGTCAATTAATTACAAGAGGAATTTGGAATTGTTTCAGATCATCAAAGTCTTTTTAATATAACACAAAATCAACGAGACTAAACACATTTATTGAAGGTAAAGAGTTAATTAAAACCTATATCACCCATATGAAAAAAAATAATTGCCCCCCCCTAAACCTAAACCTTTATTCCCCCCCCCTTTTTGATCCATTTAGAGGTGGATTTCTTTGTGTGCTTCATATGATGGTTCTGCTCCATAACCCAACTGCGCTTGAGCTTTAGGTCATGAGCTGATGGCCGGACGTTCTCCTTCAGGCAGCCCCGGACCCTCACACGACCACCACTGTGGTTGCAAATTGGTTTGATGTTCTTATTGTGGAATGCTTTACGTCAGATGTATCGCGACCCATGTCTTCCAAAACGTTTCAGTTTTGACTCATCAGTCCCCAAACTATCATCCCAAAAGTCTTGGGGGCCATCAAGATGTTTTTTGCCTTTGTGTTCTTTTTGGTCAGCAGTGGTTTTTGTCCCCCTGGATGCCATTTTTGTGGAGTCTCTTATTGTTGACTGGTGACCACTGACCTTAACTGAGGCAAGTGAGGCCTGCAGTCCTTTACATGTTAGCCTGGGTTCTTTTGTGGCCTCCTGGATGAGTTGTTGATGCGATGGAGAAATTCACCCTGCCGGCCTAGCAAAATTCCATGCTGGGATATGCCATGTCAGAACATTTCGTCCGTTTATAACACTCTGATTACTAAATGTGATTTTTTTTATTTATTTTTAATTTTTTTTTATGGAATCCGCACAGTACAGGAGGTTGTAGAACCTTTTAATTTTTTTTACATTTTTTCTTCATTTTCTGTTGATTTTTTTTATCTTTTTTTTTGTGTGTGACACGGCATAGAATATATCGTAAGCCAGCAGCTACAGTGTAGCGGCGGTTTTCATTTATGTTTATTGGGTTCGTTATACAGCAAGTTCTCGTATGACGTAAACATGATTTATTTTGGAAAACTGAGCATTCATGTTAATGTGACATTAAAATATTTAAATAAGCCCACACAGTCTTGCCGTTTATAGCCTGTATCTTTATTACCTCTTGGCACGGCAGACTAATAGCGATGCTGAAAGCATATCCAGGTTGAGGAAAAGGCCAGGCATCGTTTTACATGCAGAGATTTGAAAGACATAGAAATAGCACCGGGTGAGTATATTTAGGCTCATGGGGGGGAAAAAAAATCTGACCTGGAAAAGCATTAAAACTTAGTGGGTTGAGCAAATCAGGGTATATTAATTGGTCTTCCAGCGCTGAAGAGGTTAAAGAGGATATGTGACTTAACAAATCCTATGTTTATACAGTTTTGTACGCTGAAGTACTATAAAAATATGCACTATATGTATATATGTGTGTGTGCATATGTATATATTACAAGAAAACCCTGATTATAAGACGAATATTAATTTAGGAAAAAAGTAAAAGCCTGAATATAAGACTACCTTATGCTTCTGCTGGCCGGTACTTCCGTGCTGGAAGGTTGTGTCGCTCCGGTGCTCCGTCATCGAAGCCCCGGCGGAATTGCCAGGCAGCAGCGGAGGTTGTCTGTGCGCATCGCTCAGACATCAACCGGCTGCCAGAGTGCAGGATCCGGGTCCCCTGCAGCGCTGCGGGGGATCTGGATCTTATTCTTAAAGTCAGATCTCTATTTGAGGTCCGATTATAAGATGACCTTGAATATAAGACGAGGGGTATTTTTCAGAGCATTTCTGAAAAAAACCTTGTCTTATTCGAGCAAATATGGAAATTTCAAATTAAATTTGTACATAACATCTCATAATTTGATAAAAATCATTAGCAGACAACACCCTAATATTCTTACTTCTAACTTAATTAGTCTAATATATTGCATGGGGAAGTTGGCGAGATGAAATGCATAACCTCACCTGAAATTCAAGGTTTAGTGAATAAATCCCAAAAGAGGCATTACATTATTTGATGACTACGGACTACTACATATAGCCCCCTTTAATTTTGAATTTTATATTGGTCACAATTATCACACCTGGAAACTCATCGCGTTTGACCAATCTTGGCTTATATGATGTGGACTTTTGATAAAAAATACAAAAATAATAATAAAATTTTTTTTAATAAATGGATGTACTTATGCCAAAAGCTGTAATAGTTTCCTTTTTTAACAATAGAATTTTTAAGTATTAAAATGGCTTTCTCACCCACGATATTCGCTAATCCCATGCTCTTCTCGACTTGAAAACGGCATTACATACAAGAAAATTCTAAAGTATAAATGAAAAAATTAACTCTTTATTTTTTATATTTTTTCATTATTATTAATTTATGCAATTCGTAAGTACTGGTTCTAACAAAAGAGAATTCTTCTGTTGAACTTCTAAATAACCAGATCTACAAAATGTAGTAAATTACTTTTCTTTGTTTTTTTTTTTTATTCTTTTTATTTATATCAAATGTTTAAATTAAACAAAAAGACAGAAATACATATTAACATACAAATAACAACAACTCTTATTACATCAGTATCTTCTTGTATTATTATTCATATACATCTCATAATGGGTATAATGAAAAACTCTCCATTTTTATAAATAGCAGATGAGAAATATACGTTTCGGTATTTGAGTAATACAGACAAACTTAAAAAAAAAAAAAAAAAAAAAAGAGAGAGAACAGAAAAACATACAATACAGTATTTAAGCTGCTGGTTTGGGTTATAGGGACAAGTGTTCCCATCCTTAGATATATATATCTCTATGTTATCTAACAAAAGTGGAATCCGGTCAACACTATCAAGGCTCCTATTACTCATACAGAAAAGGTAGGAAGAAGAACCGTCTTATCTAAGAAGCTCATTAGGTTGATTACTCCAAGGCTTTTTCTAATTTTTCCAACCAAAAGCCCCATGTACTAGATTTCTTTATAGAGTAAAAATAAGATTTATACAATTGTTTTTCCATTTTTATTTGGAATTTTAATTGTGTGGCCACCATATTCCAACAGATATCGGTTTCCTGTTTCCATAATCTGGCAATCGATATTTTTACGGCAATAAAGCAGTGAATAATTAGTTGTTTTTCTATCACACTGCAGTTCGGCCAACCTAGATGTAATAGCGCAGATGCAGGAGATCTATTTATGGTCTTTTGTATTAAACTATTTATAAGATCAAATATTCTAGACCAAATTTCTTTCACTCTCTGGCATTTCCACCATATATGGAGAAAACTTCCCTTTTCCGATCTGCATCGCCAGCACAGATCGGAACAGTTTGAATACATCTTATGTAGCCTCGAAGGAACCAAATACCACCTGTTCAGAATTTTAAAATGAGTTTCTACCAAAGATAACGAATGAATAGACCGAGTTGCATCATACAGAGATTTTTGCCAATTGGTCAGATCAATCTCTATATCTAATTCTCTTTCCCAAATGGCTATTGTGGATATACTTCTTGCTACAGGAATAGAAACAGAATTAATTAAATCTCGACTTCTAGATAGTACTCTATCAACGGTTTTTCCAGAAAAAATTTTTTGAATTCGTAACATTGTGTCCTGATTTTCTTTTATTATCTCTTTCAATAAGAAGTTTTTAATTCTCAGGTATTTGAAGATATTGGAGCTATTCAGATTGAATTCTTGTACCAATTGTGGGAACGTTTTGGGTCCTGCTGTGGTTATAATTTGGTCTAAAGACTCAATGCCTTTATTTTTCCAGTCATCCACATTTATATTTGAAATATAATATTCTACTAATTTAAGTTTGGAGAAAATCGGTACTCCTTTATATATGTTTAAGGATTTCTTTATGGTTTCCCAAATCGGGAGTAGTTGGCCCAATATCATATTTTGTTTTCTTATGTTTAGTATATTTTCTGTAGTTAAGGGATACCAAATAATAGCTGCTAATTCTTTACCACCGCTAACTTGTGATTCTATATCATACCATCCTTCCTTACTAGATTCTTCTAGTTGTAATCTATAAATATGGACAATCATATTTGCCTGATATATATTTTTAATTATAGGAAGGCCCAGACCACCATATTTAGGTTTTTGAGCCATTATAATAGATTTCAATCTTGGTTTCTTTGCCTTCCAAACAAAACAGTCAAAACTCCTCTGTACAAGGCTTAACCATGATTCGGACACATTCAGCGGTAACATTGAAAACAAATAAGACCATTTCGGAACTATATATGAATTTAAAATATTAATTCTACCCCACCAAGAGAATTCCTTATTCCTCCATTCTTTTAACCAAGAATTAGTTTGCTTCAAAAGACGAATAAAATTAGTTTCTAGGATTGTTGTCATTGTTTTTGTTATATGAACACCTAGATAAACAAAATCTGATTTTACCCAAACGAAGTCAAATTTGCTTTGTATTTGTTCTTTTTCTCTACTATCCATCTTGACTTCTAATATTGAGGTTTTATTTATGTTCATCTTATAATTTGATGCCAAACTATATATTTCAAATTCCTCTAATAAATAGGTTAACGAAGACTGTGGATTGATAATAGAGATTAGTATATCATCTGCATATAGATTGATCTTTAACTCTTGAGATCTTGTAGGGAAGCCATATATCATCTTATTTTTTCTAATAGCTGTAGCTAATGGTTCAACTGATATTATATAAAGCAGGGGGGATAAAGGGCACCCCTGCCTTGTTCCATTTTTTAACAAAAACCATTCAGCACAGATATTAGGTCCAACTGTTCTGGCTGATGGATTTGTATAAAGAGCCATGATTGCCACAAATATCCATCCCGTAATTCCAAACTTTATTAGTGTACCCCTCATAAAATCCCAGCTCACCCGGTCGAAGGCTTTCTCTGCATCGACAGACATAATCATAGTTGGGATAGACTTCTTTTCTGCTTGATCTATAATATTGATTATTCTTCTAATATTATTACAGGAAGATCTGCCGGGAATGAAACCAACCTGGTCCGGGTTAATAATCGTATTCAAGACTAATTTTAATCTATTGGCAAGGATAGAAGAGTATAATTTCACATCCACATTGATGAGTGAAATAGGCCTATAGTTAGCAGGATCTAAGGGGTTTTTGCCTTCTTTAAGAATAGGGAGAATATTTGCTCTAATCATTTCATCAGGAAAACTACCTTTTTCAGCGATAGAGTTAAACGCCAGCCTCAATGGATCAAGTAAATGTGTATTAAAGCTTTTAAAAAATAGATTTGTAAAGCCGTCCGGGCCTGGAGTTTTAAATTTATTTAATCTAGATATTACTAATCTAATCTCAGATTTTGTTATTTCTCCATTTAATAAGGCTCTCTGTTCTTCAGAAATCTGGGGCAAATTTATTTTCGAAAAATATTGTTCGATATCTTTCTGTAATGCTTTATTCCCTAAATTATATAATTTCTCATAATAATGATTAAATTGGTTACCGATTGCTTCAGGTGTAGAATAAATCTCATTATCTATTACCAGTTTATTAATTCTATTTTTAGCTTTTGTTTTTCTTAATCTGTTTGACATCATTTTATCTACTCTATTATTACAACAGTAGAATCTTGTTCTTAATTTTTCCATTTTGTATACTGTATTCTCCATCAGTTTCTCATTGATTTGATTCTGAATCTCTTTAATTTTTTCCAATCTACCCTTAGTGGGATGTTTTTTATTATCTAAGGTCTGCTGGTTAAATAGAATATATAGTTCTCTTAGGTTTTTTCCTTGGTTTTTCCTGATATTGCTTTTTAATTTTATCATGAGTCCCCTTAAGAATGCTTTAAATGTACACCAATTATTTTCTGGAGAGGTATCCTTAGGGTTATTCTCCGTAAAAAATAAATTTATTGATTCCTCTAAGTATTTCACATTTTCTTTATTATAAAGTATATAGTCATCTAATTTCCACGTCGTTCTTGATTTCTTGATTGAATTGTTTTTAAGCTCCACTACCATAATATTATGGTCTGACCAGGTATTATTTTTTATTTCTATTTTTTGTACTCGTCCTATCAAAGAGGAGGAGCACAAAATATAGTCAATACGAGAGTACGATAGATGTACATTAGAAAAATGTGTATAATCCCTCTCTAGTGGATGGTAGACTCGCCATATATCCATAAGGTCGAAATTAGTTATCGTTTGCTGAAACGCCCTAGCCAGAGCCTTTATTTTCTTTTCACTAATTCTTTTCTTATTTGTTTTAGTATCTAATTCAGTATCAAGAACACAGTTGAAATCTCCTGCTATAATACAACTTCCCTTCTTCATGATTTAAAATGTAGTAAATTACAATGGGGTTTGTACAATTTACAGATGTAAAGCTGGGTATTTGTGAATAAGAGTGGGATTCACCCATGGCTAATATGCTCTACGTAACCAGACGTAGACTGTGATGTCATGTCTTCAAGAACCCATGTGATGTCATCATAAGAAGAAGGGTTGAACTTTTATGGGGTCATTGGGAACTTGGCCACATTTGGCATTGAGATACCAATATAGATACAATATAGATTATCTTGAAATATGAATCAATTGCATTTATATAGGCACGCCTGCTATCATATGGGCTTTAAATCTGAATGTGTACTTTAAATGATCATTTTCTCCCCCCTTTGCAAATGCATGGAGGGATTGAGCAGAGCCGCGTCCCCACATGCTTGCAGAAGATGTATTTGGCCGAAGACATCTCTTGCTTGCAAAAGTGCTTGCGCGGTAGAATCTCAGCCAGCCGGCTCGCGCATGAGACCCCCACCCATTAGTGCGGAAAGGGCTCCCACTGATTGCCTGTCGCTCATTGACTGCCCCTTTACAAATATCTGTATACGTTTTTGGGCACAGTAGTTATATTGTTACTATATGCTCCTTTTTTTCCCCCAGGTGGACTCAGCAGTTTCAAACAGAACCACGAAAACCTCTGTGATAATTCCCTCCAATTACAAGATTGCTCTGATGGAGGGGGAGCCTCAGCCGTGTCAATCGCACTACCTCAATCCGTCCCGAGCACCCCGGACATTGAAAACGCGGAGCTGACCCCGATCTTGCCCTTCCTTTTCCTCGGAAACGAACAAGACGCCCAGGACTTAGAAAAGATGCAAAGGATGAATATAGGCTACATCGTCAACGTAACCACTCACCTTCCTCTCTATCACTACGAGAAAGGAGTCTTCAATTACAAGCGGCTACCGGCAACGGACAGCAACAAGCAGAATCTCAGGCAGTACTTCGAGGAGGCTTTTGAGTTTATTGGTGAGTGGTAAATAATTTGCAACATCATATCGGCAACATACGTAGGAATAGGCGGCATATATCGATCAGAAGAAACTGGTGGAAAGAGCTCCTTTTTCGATCATGGAGTGACATTTTATAGGCGTCTGTAGATGTACGTCACATGTATTATCATTAAATTAAATGTAAAATTACGCTTACCGGTATTATTTCTGTTGGCCAAAAGCTATATCTTTTCAAACACCATGGATGGGAAGTTGGAGTCCAATATGCAGGATGGTGGCCGTGAAGTGGTATCCGAGGACCACCTCCTGTTAGAGGTTGAGCGCCATTGGCGGGCTGAGTTAGCAGCCGCCATGTTCTCTGGTTGGCCACTGGTTCATGGAGAATGGAGGAGAATCAGAGCCAAATTATATCCAAACATAAAGTATGGAGGAGTAGCTTTCCTTCTTAAAGAAGTACACTAAATGTATACCATAGGGGCAGCCATCGTACCATCCCATTATCTTGATTTATATGATTATTTCTCCCCATTGTCTCTCGCCTACTGTTAATTTGCCCATTGCTGTTCAGGCAGGCTTTGTAATGGTAGAGGGGGTAGAAGGCAGAGAATCATAGGACAATTAATGGGTTAGATCATGCTGGCTGTGCCACAGACCTCCCCCCTATCTCAGCTTCCATTTTATTTAAACCATTAAACAAACAAAAAACCCACAAACTATAGAACGTTTCCATTATAGAATTAAGAAGCTGTGACGGAGACAAAATCATAGAGACGTTACCGTATTAGCCACTTCACAACCCCCTCGTGCCTGTGGCCGGGGATGATTGCTTTATGAGTTATTGTGAAAGCTATTAATTTGCAGCTTTACAAGTTTTTATCTAGAATAACATGTAAGCAAAAAAAAAAAGGTTGTTATAAAACCCCCTATATTTATGGCAGGGGGTGGAAAAAATTATATAGGGATTTGTCGAGCCCCAATTTCCAGTACTAGAAAAGTATGAACGAAGTGAGTAATCTCTTACTAAGCCCCTGCTTGAAATTACTTTCTACTAAATGTCAAGTTAATTTTAGTGGAGGGAATATCTTTTTGATTGGGTGCAAAACACGTCTTGATATTGAAAGATTTATAACGCGTTTTCAGAAAAAAAGTACATAAGTAAGAGTGTTACAAGCTGTGAAATAAAAAGAAGAGCGATGCCAATAAGAATGTATTTCAGTGTAAGCGTGAGTGGATGGGTTGTACAGTTGGTAAAACGAAGAAACGGCTAACTTTTGATTGGTTCAAAGAATATATATATATTTTTTTTTTTATATAAAAAACTTTATAAAGTTATTACTTTGTATTGGCGGAATTCTATGGGACATGGTGAGAAAAAAGCATCAAATACAGAGAAGGGCTGATAAACCTTTAGGCTGGAGAGTAAGCCAAGGCTACTGGGACAATAATATGGGCGCCCAAATCACATCTTCTACTCCAAGCATTTTTTTCGCAGTTTGTCTGCCATTTGGCAAAAAAAAATGTTGGCTCAAAAGTCCAACTCGTAAAAATCACTAAAGCCAACTAGCATTTGCACCCCCCCAAAAAAATCGCACACAATTGCAAGAGATAAAAAAAATTGATGTGAATTCCAAAAAAAAAAGAAAGAAACATGCAGATTTATTAACCGAAATACATAATTTTTAAGGTTAAAGGGGGACCCCGTATTTAACCCTCAGAGGAGTTAAAAGTAATAAAAAGTAAAAAGGAGTCCATGGGAGTTACAGACCCAACCCACTCCCCAGTGGGACTACTGAGTAGGATTAAAAGTATTTAAAAAATAAATTGGGGGGGGGGCATCTATGTCAGCCCTCATTTCATACCTGTTGAAGTGAGTGGAAATAACCAGCTTAAGAAAACCTTTTAGATCCCATCCGGTTCCTCTCCATCCATTTCTGCCCTGTAGGATCGAGAGATTAGGGGGGGGGGGAGAGAAATATTGGCTTTAGTCAAAAAAAATTGACAATTTTATATGATTAATTTTATTAATTATCAAGTCCTGGAAATGACCCACCAATTTATTTCTGAGGTATCTAGCGTGTTACTATCTAGCATTGTCTCTCTCGTTAGGTAGCCATGTACTCCTTTCCTGTAATCAAGCGATATTTCTATTTCTTTTTAGAGGAAGCCCACCAGTGCGGGAAGGGTCTTCTCATTCACTGCCAGGCCGGCGTTTCCCGCTCTGCCACCATAGTCATCGCGTATCTAATGAAGCACACGAGGATGACCATGACTGATGCCTACAAGTTCGTCAAAGGAAAGCGACCAATCATATCTCCCAACCTGAACTTCATGGGACAGTTGTTGGAATTTGAAGAGGACCTAAATAATGGAATTACACCCCGGATTCTCACACCAAAGCTTATTGGGGTGGAGACCGTCGTGTAGCAGAAGATCTATTTTTTATTTTTTTTTCTCCTTCAAGCAAAAGTGTTCGAAATAAAATTATATTAAAGAAAAAAACTTTCTTACCTATTTCTGGATGAAGATAATACCAGGAATAATAAAAAAAAAAGTGTAAGGGTATAATGTTGGTAAATAATGACTTTGGGTGCTTTTCTGGTTCTAATCATGGAACGCAAAAGATTTAAAGCTTAAAAAAAAAAAAAGATAATTCTGCTTAAAAGCTTACAAAAGGAGGTCTGTGCAGGTTCATGGACTGGGGTAACTAATGGAAATCGAAAAAATAAGTATCCAGGTATGGGCCTTAACTCCAACGACATTCTCCCGAGAGAACACGAGTGCGACGACAAATTAAACCATATCTGCCATAAGAAATATATATTACGACGAAAAAAAAAAAGAGAAATATCTCCAACTGTTAAATCTGGGTGTGTTCTGTTATATTTTTGTATTGGGTTGATAAGGTTTCATAAATAAGGAACTTTGACCATTTCTTGCCCCTTTGCGGCATATCGTGCAATAATTTTGTCTTGAGCGTGAGATCTGTTAGAGCGGGCTGAATGTGGCGGCGTACTAGAGAAGGGGGAACGTTTAAAACAAAAGCAATTATTATGTTTGTTTTTCATTTGAAATCTGGTTATGGTGCCATAAAACTTTTGTTAAATATGTATATCAGAATGTAAAAAAAATAATAATAATAATAAGAGGTTTTATTTTAACTATTTTTTGCACAAAAAAATATAGCTGTGTTCCCGTTGTCTGTGTAAAATGTCATTTTGACTATAAAACTGACAAAAAAGTTATTTTGACAACGCATATGTCTCGTTTATTTCTATTTCTATCTATATTTGGTATATTATTGAACAATGTGTGTTTTTTAACCCCTTCATGACAAAGCCCGTACATGTACGGGCTCACAGTGCATTGCTTTTAATGGGTTTAAGGACAACCCATTATCCCTAAGGGGTTAATTTCATTGGTAATTGTTTTCTGTAGCCCGAAATTAAGACATAGCTTAAAGCAGCCGATCGGTGTAAAGAATTGTCAGACGGCAGGGCTGCAGCTTCTACTTCAGGTGGTTTTTCTTGAAGAATGCATATTAAAGTACTCGCAGAGTTGTTCTTCTTTACAGGGGGGTGTCAGGAACATTAAACTGCCCCTTTAATGTATAAGCAGACTTTTTTTTTTTGTTCAACAACATTTATTTTAATACTACCTCTGAACTCCTGTGCTTAGAACATAACATTGCTCGCATGCATCTGCCCTGATTGGCTGCTTATTTTGTATCTTTTTGTTAATGCTGTGACTTTATGAATCTGTCATTTTTCACATTTTTGACATATTATATTTACCCGCAGAAATTTAGAAAGGCGCCACTCTTAACATAGTTAGGCAGATGGAGCCGGTTATAAAAAAGACATTGTCGTTCAAATCGCATGCCTTCGTCTGAAACATGCAAGAATTAAAGGTGCAGGCGCTCGCATACATTGGCAAGCAACTAGTATGTTGTAGTATGACTGGTGGCCCTGCGATAAAGACAGCCCTGTCAATTTTGTGTTAAAACAACATCTCTCAGGGAAGAAGTAGTTAGAGAAGATCTTCATCTCTTTGGCTGAGAAATGCACGGACAAGATCCGCTTGGGCTTCCATGTGGCAGTATTAGCTTGGGCCTCCATGTGGCAGTATTAGCTTGGGCCTCCATGCCAGCTGGCCTCCATGTGCAGTATTAGCTTGGCCTCCATTGGCAGTATTAGCTTTGGGCCTCCATGTGGCAGTATTAGCTTGGCCTCTGTGGCAGTATTAGGCTTGGGGGCAGTATTAGCTTGGCTTCCCTGTGGCGGTATCAGCTTGGGCCTCCGTGTGCGGTATCAGCTTGGCCTCCGTGTGTGGGTATCAGCTTGGGCCTGCGTGTGGCAGTATCAGCTTGGGCCTGCGTGTGCAGTATCAGCTTGGGCCTCCATGTGCAGTAACTTTCCTACCCTTTCAGTAAAATAATATTTCCTGATGTTGCTTTTAAACATACCTCCCCCCCGCCCCCTCCAGCGGAAGACTATGTCCTCTTTTGGTAGTATTTCTCTTTTTAAATAAACTCTCTCCCTTTACCTTGTTGATTCCCTGTAAGTATAAATGTTTCCATCATATCCCCCTGTTACACTTTTCTTCCAGACTATATATATATTAAATCCTTTAACCTTTCCTGGTAAGTTTTTTTTTTTTATCTTGTAATCCATTAACCATTTTAGTCGCTCTTCTCTGCACTTCTCCAACATTTCTATATCCTTCTGGAGATCTCCGGTCTCCAGTACTGTACACAATACTCCGAGTGAGGTCTCACCAGTGATCTGTACAGCGGCATGAGCTCTTCCCTCTTTCTACTGCTAACACTTCTCTCTATACAACCAAGCATTCTGTTAGCATTACCTGCTGCTCTACTGCATTGTCTGCCTACATTTAAATCCTCAGAAATAATTACCCCTAAATCCCTTTCCTCACACGGGTTAGGACAGTACCAAATATACTATACTCTGCCCTTGGTTTTTTATGCCCCAGGTGCATTACTTTGCATTTATCCACATTAAATGCCAGTTCCCACAGCTCTGACCATTTTTCCAATTTACCTAGATCGTTTGCCATTTGGCTTCTCCCTCCAGAAACAGCAATCCTGTTGCAAATTTTTGTATCGCCAGAAAAAAGACATAACCTACTGCAATAACACTAATAAAATATTAAAGAGAATGGGTCCAAGTACAGATCCCTGAGGTACCCCACTGGTGATAAGACCTTGATCTGAATATACTCCACCGACTACAACCCTCAGTTGTCTGCCACTCAATCCAGTCCAAATGGTGTCATTAGCTCCAAGAATTCTAAGTATAACACTTAATTTGTTGAATGCCAGCAGATTCCATGGTGTTTTTACAATAGGAGAGAATGCATGCATACCTATAGTCAGATCAGACAACATTAACAATAACACACAATGGGACATTCTGGCACAGAAGGATAAGTGGACCCTACTCACAGTTGATTAGAAGGTTGCGTGGGAATGAGACAAGAGGTGAGGGTCTGTTTGGTATAGGAGTTGATCGCATTATATATATATATTAAAGTTTGATGTAACAAATGACTTGTGAAAGCAGGTTGTAGGGGTTAAGGGGTGCTGGTGCGGTGAGTTTTTAGTGGGTAGGATAAGGTCAGACAGAACATACATCCTAACATTTGTAGACCACATCTTAGGTGGACTCCCATGTGTCACTCATCGTCACCTGGCTGTGTTAAATGAATTTCTAATACAGACAGCAGCCAGTAACTCATTTAAGTTTGATTCAGAAGGCAGATTCTAAAACGGAAAATTAAATTAACATTAATGAACACATCAAACACCATTATCGTTACATAATCCCCATGTTATGTATTTCCGTAGCAGCTAGAGACACTTGCCATAGATGAAGTATTCTAAAGACCGCATCCTAGCATCCCAGACATCCAAAGGGACTTTTCATTCACTGCTTCAAATTTCATTTTAACAACTTGTAGTAAATGCAATAAATATACTTATTTTAAGCAAATAGATATTTAAACAATAGCCGTACTCCTAACTACTTTACAATTCTAAGAACAATGGCTTTGTGGGAAAAATATATTTTCTTTTTTATGGAAAGACTCTTCGTGTTCGTCATCATCTTCATGGGGGAAAAAATCTTCGTATCCCACGAATATTCACCCATTCCTGTGTTCGGTTCAGGCGAATATTTGTGTACATTCTTCGTGTTCCCTTTTTTTAAGGGGTTCATTCGCGGTATGCAGCAGCTTTGGCGCCAGGATTTGAAAGGTCCAGTATCTCAGTATCTTAATTGGTGCAACAGCCTAGATTGAGAAGTCCATGTTTTATAGTAAATAACCCCAACATTATTTAAAATGACGGATGTTATTTTCTAATGTGTTTGAGTTAATGGAACGAGGGGCAGGGAATCTCCTGTTGGAAAGAAAAGATGAAGGCTCCTAGTTCGGAGATTTGCGCCTACTCTCAGTTGCAACTGATGAGAACTTACCTGAAGGCCGCCTTTATGAAAGCTGAGATCTGTGGACAATGTGGCTGAACGCGCATACAGTAATGGTGTATTAATGCTATCTGCCCTTCCTCTCCCATGCCCTTACAAAGGCTACAAGAACCCATCAGATGCCTCCATAGAGGGACAGCAACTTAACAAAGAGGAAGAAATAACTAATGAGGAGGAATAACCATGCAGATTCTGAGAACTGGATATATACACGATACATATACACATAGTATATTAATATCAGGTAGTTGAGTTGAGCGCATGAGTTATTGATGTAGTCGCACTCATGAAAGTACAACTCATCATCCCAGTTTACTGTGATCCTGCAATATTCTTTTAAGCTCTATTGATTTCTGCAAAACATCTTGTTCATTGTTCAAACTAAACTAATTGTTATTCATGAATTCACTTTATTTTAACTCTTTTTCTCATCGACATTGACCTCCTTAAACTGCACATGCGGAGACTTCACCTAATTATTTAGATGTGGGCATTTAATTAATTTCTACAATAACTCTCTGGGTTGACTTATAAAGAGCTACAAAATTCCACCGGGGCATCCATATCAAGGCCATCTTATCTCATAATTATTGGTGTTTTGTAATAAGTTTAAACTCTAATTTAAAAGGTAGGATTTAAAAAGTAAATTGATAGAAATCAACACATCTTTAAGTAAAATTCTCCAAAATTACATTGTGGAATGGGTAAACCAAATTATATTAAGAGTGCCATTGAGGTTCATGCATATAATTTTTTTTGGTGCTTTTTTACTCTCGCTCTTATTTTCTGGAAAAAAAAATAATCTATTAAAAGTGTACTAATCAATGAGATCATTCCTTACTGTGAGATATCGCTCTCATTGATTTGTTATTCTTGTGTACTTCACATTGAAGACCGAATGAGATTAGTGCAAATTATTTAAGGGTTTGCTATACTCGTGGCAACTGTATATTCTTTCTTGAGAATTTCTTAAGATATTTGAATGTAAGCTATAACAGCATGATAAAAAATGTTTGATAAGTTAAATCAGCGGACAACAAAATAGTGGAAAATTCTAGACGCACAAATCTGTATCATCTTCCGTTGACTGGATACATTCTATGGAGTGACAAGCAGCATGAAGAGTCCTGTAGGGGTGCTTACTGGACTGCATTTACATGTATTGCACCCAGGATGAAGAGTACTGTTCATACTTTAAAAGGTGCAATTCTGGATCAAAGGTTGGAATGTGGAGCGGTTACCATGGAAATCAATTTAATGTTCTTGCTGGCTCCCCCATTCATGCACCGGAAATGCTCTTTACAAATATGGCCTGTTGAGTGGACATGGGCGAGCAGGCTATGACACATGATGAGACCATGCCGGACCTTGCCAGACCATAGATCTCCAAGAGGACTAAAATAATAAGGACTTATATTAAAATAATCAATGTATACTAATCTATGAGACTTAACAAAACAACTAACAAGTATTTCAGTGAATATAAGTTGAGAGATCATAGAAAGGTCACTGAAATGCAATTTTTCTTTTAGGAAAGAAAAAAAAAAACAATCTGAAAATACCTAGCAAAGCGTAGCCAGAAGACGTTCCAAAAAAAATAAAAGGCTTAAGCATGTGTCTTGTACCCACTTAAGACTGCACCTCCGCTGAAAGATCTATTAGGTACAGGTGTGGCTTCATCCTTAGCTTATCCCAAGTTTATGGGTCGTCTTAAAATGTTGCACTTTAAGAGCAAGTAACGGGCCGTGTTAGTGGTCGGTTTCATTGGTCAACTGTGACCTACTTATGAACTAATTGGGCAAAATCGCTGAACGGTGTTTTAATCACCTTCGACGCGGTGCTATTTTAGGGAGCTGGCACTTACATCTGTCGTCAATCCGGCCGATGCCAACATCTTATTTACACTACTGTACTTTGACACATTGTCTGCTCGGCGCTTTAGCTGAAGGCTGATGGTGAAGGTCACGTCTTTTGTGATATGTTTTATGAGTGAATCTGATTTATGCTTACTGTGTCATGCTAGATAGAATTTCCATTTATAAATAAAACTCTTATTTTGTTACATAAAATAAAAATGTCCATTTGACTATAACTTCTACCTAATTATGGAGCTATCTGTCTATGGTTATGGAGCTATCTATCAATGGTTTGCGATGGTATCCTTAGACACGTTAAAAAAAAAAATTCAAACTAATTCTGGAGATAATACCATTTTCTCCTTTTTCTTGAAGAAACTATCCGTCCTCGCCACCTCCACGATCTCCATGCCGCTGACTTTTCTACATTACCCTCACTCTCCTTCTATCCCAACACTCTTAATAGATTGTAAGAGCCGGACGTTCTTCTTCTTCTGTACCACTACGTCTTAACCCATATTAATCTTATTGTCAAATTTTATATTGACAATTTCAATGTTTTTGTTAAATTTCACTGTCCCCATATTAGAATATTATTACAGAATCTGCCAGCTCAATAAACCTGCAGGATCATTAAAAACCTCAAAAAAACAAACTCAGAAGGCATTACAGTTGTTACCAGTAGACGTATCAACTAAGAGGTTTTCCAGCGGGATTTTAACAGAAGAAAGCTTTTTCATGAAAATCCACAGCTGAATATCATTACGTTACATTCTTACAAATCAATTCCATGTTGGGCTCTAGAATTAATAGGAAACTGTAGAAAAAAAAGTCTACAAAGCACACAGTCATTCGTCAAGGAATCCACCCCAGAACCTTACATTGGACCTTGGACCATAAGCGCTTCTGTGCTCATAGGCTCAGAATATGATGGACAGCATGGTACCAGAATCTACAAAACACGAAGAAACAATAAAAACTTACTATAAGCCATACCATATGGCATGGGACAGAAGCTCACAAGAACCTCCAGACAATAATTGAGCGAGTTATTTGAATAATATTTTAGAACTTTATATGCTATAAGATATCAAAAAGAACCCAAACTGCTTTTTTATAACCTCTTTGACATATTCAATACAGAATAATACGTTAGATGTCATAATGCAATAACTATAAGAAAGCTTGGAAGAAAACAGTTAGATCACGATTGCCTTGGATTTATTTATTCCCAAAAACTTTCAGCTGGCATGGCCTTTAACCTCATGGAATTTTATCAACAATAAACCACTGAAAACACATTTTCGATGACTGATTGCACACACGTATTTGTATTTTTTGAGTAATAAGAGTTTCCATTGGGTATAACCTGATTACATCATTGCTATGACATCCATTAATTAATATGTCAATTAATACATCAAACTCCTTTAGTAATTTTTTTTAAAAAAAAAACCTTAACAGATATAAGTAATAGTATAGTAGTGGTCTACAAAGTCTATCATTGGCCAAAGCCTCCGGTAGTTGAATGTAAGTGTTTTATGTATCTCTAAAAATATAAAAATTACTATATTAAAAATGTTTTATTTTATTATTTTTTTTAGTAATAAAATAATTTATTTTAAAATAATAAAATATTTTTTTAAATTTTATTTTATTTACTTTTATTACGGCAGATGGCCTGGCTGTGTTTTACTCCACTTCCAAAATATGTATTTAAAAAGTCTTACATAATCGTGGATTTATGGCTGAGTGAAGGATGAGTGAAATATTGCTTTGGAATAGAACAGTGGTTTCCAGTTCCTATCCCCGAGCATCACTGACATGCCAGGTTCCTATAGAGAAAAGTGATACATACATTAATGTTGAATGATGTATTGCTCGTTAAATGGAGAAATCCTAACTCCCTGGCAGAAAAGCGGCCTTAGAGCTTCGAGTTTCAATGGACCTAATGTGGACTATTCCCCAATAAGATTATAATTGAACATCTGATGGAGAGGAAAGGATGATAATATGCAGAAAATGAAAAATAATCCTCGCAATCATAATTTAATGGGACAGCCAGGGAGAATTGGATGCAGCTGGTAATATCATTTTAGGTTTCAACCGTGCAGTAGGAATCCAATTAACTGTATACAACACAAATCCATAAGGATTGAAATAGTGATTCATGAATCGTTGGTTGAGGAATGTTACCCCTAATTGGGGAAAAAAAAATATAATATATAACCGTCTGCCCGGAGGGTAAAATGAGCCGTGATACATTGAAAAAGGGGTCTGAGTGATTTGTGAGAGCATTCCGATTGAGTTTGTCATAATGACATATTCCATATAGAATGATACCAAAAGTTCCACGATAGAGGAGCGCATCCCCTAAGCCGTGAGTTTGCAGAAGAGTTGGACACTTCATCTCCTGGATGCAAGATGCGTTATGAAGAACCAACCTTAATGAGCTTCTCGTGCTTTGATTAATGGTCCTTTTAAAGGGACACCCCAGCCATCATATGCAGAATTCTACAGAATTCTCCCAAATGCTAAAGTTAAATGCCATGCAGGAGATGTATTCGACCGAACACCACGCACAGGATAGACTTACCTCCAGTCAGCTCCAGCACTCGTACACATGCGTGGAAACTGGTCCCACTGCTTTCAATGGGAGCACTTTCCTCTCACCGACATCTTCTGTCAGGGTCCTCTAATTCTTTTTTCATTGGGGAAAATTAGGGAACAAATTAGGGACATTAAAGTCCAAAGAGGGTTGTAGTAAAAGATGCCCCTGAGGAAGTAGAGAAAGTCTCTGAAATGCGTAGGGCGGGATTGCAGGAGAAACACGGATCGGGTTCTTTCAAGCAGCCTCCGCGATACAACTGTTGCCCAGCCGGCAGGGATCTATCTATGTACTATGGTAGAGCGGGAGTGGTGAGCCTGAAATCTGGATTAACCCTCGTTAACTCCTAATTAGCCTGTTGGCAATGAATATCTTGTAAGTACTTTTCAGCGTTCATACATTTTGTTTTACTGTTCGCAGTGTACAGTAATGCGGTGCATACTTTTTGTGAGATTCCCTAATCAATTTCCCACTTTTGTCTTTTTAGTGAAATACTTCCTTTAATGCCCCAAATCCAAATAAGGGGCAGTTTAAGAATCTGTTTTATATGCAGACAACTTTGTCTCTTGGTTGTTTCCATGGGCCAAATATTTTCTGAGACGGCTATATCACGCAGCGTCAGTCTATTAATTCCAGTGTTTCTGCATAACCAAGAGTCAAGTAAAATGCACTCGGAAACTGATACCATCGGGGATCAAAACACCTATTAAATATGAAAGCTCTTTACAAGAGGGTAACCGTCCATTAAATAAAGTTGTCAAAAACTGCATTGACTTCAGAAAGATCCATTTTAGTGACTGCCAGCTGGCACGGATGTCTCCGCTGGGACTGAAACCGCGCGTTGCGTCTATAAGAAATATAATTGCTTGACTGGGCATCGTCCAAACTCATGAGATTTTTTTCTTATCAATGTGAATCGTTACCTGTAATGTTAAACCAACATGTCATTGTGTTGTAGTAAAATAGTCTGATTTTCATAAATAAGCATTACTATGGGGAATAAAGGTGGACTGGCCTTAATAGGTATTATACTATTAAGCACTGAGCGGTCAATGGGGTCTTTTTGGTAAAGTGAGGGTCTACAGGAAAGTTGGGAAGAGGACTTTCAACTCAACACCACTCTACATTATCAAGGGTCCATCCTGGCAAGAAGTTTGCTTTCCTTGTGCAATGGATAGAGAAGTTGGTGAGTTGATTTTTCCTGTAGAAAAGTGACCCCAATCATTGTCTATGATACAGAACTCTCCATATGGACGAAACCACTAGCCACTCAATACATGTTCTGTTTTATTTCACAAGAGGCAGCACTCTACAGCAACCCCAAAAGTAGGATGAGGCCATTGACCCTCCGAAGAGGATTGTATTTATTTTAGGTCTCTTCCCCCCATTGAGCACCAGGTGTGCCTTCGATAATTTAGATAATGCTAAAGATAATTTAACTCCTCATCCCTTGCCAATGAACATATACCCTCTCTGGGTTTATTTGATTAGCACCCCACCATGCTGAGGGTGTGGAAGAAGGAGGCAATTGCCGGCTCCCATGGTCAAAGGAGCTCCATAGATTTTTTAAATGCTTTTCTTATAGTAAAGGGGATGCTGATTTTACAGGTTAAAGATGAGGACATGTGAGTTCACATCGGCCATATATGTCCTTGCATGTAATCTGCAGAAGGTTAAGGGGTTAAAATACAATTTAAAGAAAGTAACTAGCAAAAGGAAAGGTTCATTTGACTGATCAGATTCAATTCCAGTCGCAGGCCCTTGCAAAGCACTCACACTTTAGTGAATCTGCAAGTTGGTCTGTGAGTATTGGCATGAGAGGGCCTGCAACTGAAGTTGAGTCTGGTTAACCCTTAACTCTACTGATCACTTGGTTTCTTAGTAAATAGACTCAAGTGGATAGATTGATAGTTAGATATATATGTGCATATATGTTTGTTGTTTATTTTGGGGGTTTTAGCCCAGAATCAAGTTTCATTTTATAAAATAGAAAAGTTTTCAATAATATAAAATATTTAAACTCAACATACTCCAAAAGTAGAATCTCAAATATCTCAAATATCTCAAATATAATGCAGATGCTCTGCAGTATATCCTGATCATTTATGGAGTTTCATTCTGACAGAAACTTTCAAGATATGTAATCCCTTTTTATTATAATTCTAAGATAAAATATGTGAAATATATTAAATTCTACTAACAGAAGAATATACATTGTAGAATTACAGCAAACGGCAGACATATGACGAATGGTCTGCCAACCTCGGATCACATAGAAAGATGATCTACAATGGACCTGTTCAAAGTGGAGTTAAAAATAGTGGAAGAAGTTATGGAACTATCTCCTTGGAGCATAAAGATTTAAATTGGTTCAGTTCCGTAGGAACCAAAAAAGAAATATAGCAATAAAGTACATTTATGAAAGAGAAATCACCCACAAAATGTTAACAGAGAAATGCTTTGTAAGGAATAAAATGTACAGAATACTTTTTGAAAGGCGAAGGTCTCCTTAGGTGATCTTTTTAGGTCGGAACTTAGCATTGATCATCTTGGTTATTAACTTGGCCATTACATCGTTGTTGAGTTCCATTTGACTACTGTTGGGTTTGTCAGCCAAGCTGGTTCTGGGCGTGAAGTCATCGGGCATGATTATTAGGAGAGCCGATGGTTGCGTCTGGGTCATATCCTCTCCTATTATAGGAAAGAACTGATTCCGTTGAGCTGAAGCTCTTCTTCGACTCAGCTGCTATCTTGACCATTGTGAATCAACAAGCTGCTATGCTTGTGTTTCCTTCTAAGAATGCTCCTAAAAATACGTTCTAAACATATTTACAGATGAAAGTTGGGTTAAAAGTAAAGATTATGGTTTATTTAAAAATGTGGGTTGCTTTGCTACAAGCTGAGTTAAAGGACTAAATTGGCTGCCCAAATTTGTGTTCTACAACTCAAAAACAAAACTTAACGTTCCAAGTTGCTCACAATTCAGTGCATGTGACAAAAACCCCACTGGTTGTACCAGATTGGGAGCCTCTGGCAGGGAACAGTGAATTGTATATGCAAGTAAATGCAGTTGCAGGCAAGGCATGCAAGTCGAATACTAATTTGCATACCCTCACATGCAACTCACAAAATTTGATAACAAAAATAACTCCCCTTGGTAAAACCTTTAAATTATAAATATTAAAGAAACAAAAACAAACAAAATCAAATAAAAAACCCAAAACAAATTAAGCCCCAACCCCATATGCAGAATTGGGGATAAAACTGTTAACCCTACGGTGGGTATTACCTCCATCCTCTTCCCAGTGGAATAGCGGAGGGGTCAAACTTAAGAATTAATTAATAAAGACTCCATTCTGTGCCTACTCCATCTCAAGCCTGGTGGGATTAAAAAAAAGTGTTAAAAAATACCAAAAAAACAGCTTTGAGGGATATAAATATAACTCAGATGAACTGATAGACTGTAACACTATAGTATAATGTATAAAATGCCCCTGTCCTAGATTTCCTTTGCCCTCTTGCTCCACTCCGTTGTTTAAATTCACCCAAATCTTCTCTACTGGAATTACATCATATTATTAATAGTCTGGATATAATTATAGGGGATATGCGCTCACGGATCAGTGACTTAAATTTGTTTCTATAATGAGTTGTTTATTAAGTAAGTCACGTTGAAAATTATATGTCGCTAAGTTCAGCATTTATTTATAGTGTGTGCGGTATGTCATCGGGTAAATTTATGTAGCTCTTTCACACATAACATCTGAGCTGTAATATAAGCCGCAGCATATTATAACATTTTCGAATCACTTTTTAGAAACGACAGGTGCGATATGCAAGTCCGAATTTAAAATCCAATTGCCCCTAGGTACAAAAGCTGCTGGCATTGTGCCCCTCTCCGGTGCTCTTAAATTAAAGGTACCCTTAATGGGGTAGAAACTCATCGGAGCCTGGCAGCTGTTGGGTAGAGTGGGCGGGGCTACTTCTAAATACCCTCCCCCTTTACACACCTATAAAAGTGGAGTCTTTTTTCAGGGAATTTGACACTAATAAACCACCATGAGGAATATTTAATGTTGACAAGTAAAATGTTTTTTTTTTTAAAGTTTTTATATCCTTAACCCCTTAAGGACAATGGGCGGTCCCTAAACCCATTGAAAACAATGCATTTTGAGCCCGTACATGTATATTAAGGGGTTACATTTTTTATATACATATATACATACAGAGTTATGTCTTCTATGTTATCTTTGTCCTATCTACTACACAAATACTTGATAAGTCCTTATCATACCGCTTTAGAATAAGTCTTAATAAGTCCTTAATAATCCAGAGGGACCCTCTGACTAACGAAGGTCTATTGGGTAACGGACTTTGTTTGCATTGCCATAAACCGTCAGCTCACCGTGGTGTTTGACCATCGAAAGTCACTCAAAATATCACAAACACCCTTTCTTGCTAATTAAATCACTGGACACATTGTACTTAGTGCTAAAACTTTTCCTGTAAGCATTATCAACATTGTCAAAAAGTAGTTTTTAGGAAAAGTGCACAATCACATCATAAAATATGGCAAATTTTATGCATAAATATAAGAAAAATTGTTAATTTTGCATCCCTCGGTCTCATGGCAGCGGTGTTCAGTGAGTCCCTCTCCGCCACCAGGTTCTGCCAATTCGATACCTACTCCCAGCCCAGTAAAGGTCAACTGGACTCAGGCACTGGTACCACTACATGTTTCTCCTGAACAAAGCCATAGTGCCAGGAGAGAAGCTCTGGGCAGCCAACCATGGTAAGTTCCCCGGGAGTTCCATATCTATATAACGTTTTAGGGCACTCGTTTATACCTTTTATATATGAAGACCGCTTCCATTCTTCATCAAACCCCATCAAGGCTTGATAATTAATAAACCCATTATGCCCCTCAAGTCTCGTTTTTCCTCCATTCCATACGAACAAGACTACTCCAAAAATGATTTGCAGATTAAAACAAAATGTCTTGGCCCTAGGCAGGAGTAAGAAACGATACTTGTCAGCAATGCCTACTAGTATTGCGCAGTGTCCATGATAAGACGATTTCATAGAAAAAAAATGCTAATTAATTGAATGTTAAAACCGGTTCCAATTGGCAACGTTCTGTCCAAAGATCAATACAACTGAAAACAGAACACTCACACGTTCATAACTGCCAACAGACCTAAAAAACCCCCAAACTATCCTAAACAAAGGCTGTCCTGGTAAATGCTCAGTTTATCACAACAGCCTTCAGCTTTTACGTGCTCAGTGCCAGGAGTGGGTACTACACAGATATGTGCAAATTGGCCAAAAACCATTCAGACACATTTTGTGGCTTGTTTTTTGCCCCTTCATTTTAGGGCAACATTCACATCCACTATTTTACACTCTCATTCTTGTTTATTCCCCCACTCTCTTTAAATGTTAAATACAGTGCAGGCTGTATTAAACTTTGCGTAAAACATATAGTCCAAATAGTGTTGATCCAAATTGGTGTTGATCTATTTCTCCTCTCTTCTGTTCTCATATCACTACTTGGCGTAACTTTTTTTTATTTATCTTGTCTACTATTTTGAAGACTTGCGGTCACCTTTGATATTGAACGTTTTTAAGAGTTGTTAGGAGAACGCTCTTTAGTTGCATGTGCTGTGTGATAATGAATATTTTGTTTGGCAATATATTGGGACCATTGCAGAAATATAAGCGCCTCTTTTACCATCTTTCCCATTTTAAAGCTGCGGGTGCGTTTTACCCCAAGCTCCATATGTAGGTCTGCAGTAAGAAGATCAGAGCGGACCATGTCCATGCCAGCCCTCCCTTGGCCACCAAATCAAATCACATTGTTTCCAGCGCCCTTATTACGCTTGTGTTCTGTTCCGAATTTCCTGCCAAGTGCGCCATTTACATCACTCCATTTAACTAACGGTGAACTGGCACGCCGTTAATTGTTAACATTAGCAAATGAATTGTTCCATAAATATAATTGTTATGATAGATCCATCACTGTTCATTTACAAGAAGCTACACGCAATGAAATAGATGAGCGGCTTAGTCACATAAACACCTGACTGTAAATTCTTTTGAATTTAAGGGGTTAACTGCATCACTTACGAGCTAAAATGTATTTTTGAATTAATTCTGAAATCAAAACTAATCGCACATTTTCAAATGTGTCTGTTTGCCAAATAATACATCCAGTTACATTGTATAAGTAGTGAATTCTCTAATCGAACTCTTGATCAGTAACTGGTTGAAAACCCATCGTAGTGCAACTTGATTTTCTGGGGAGACACATACTGTCATCAATTGTTTTTTGGGGGCGGACAGTCTAGTGCCCCAGGGAGCCCTTTAACAATGAACAACTACCTTGTAATGACTTTTATATACATTCACTTAGCCTTATGGAGAAATTACAGCCTCGGAGCTGCAGCTCTTTGCCTCCTCAGTGACCATTTTTGCATCTCTGATTGGCTGCTTCAAGCTCTTCCCCCGCTCAGTGGGCACACTTTCAGCCCACGAGGGTCTCATTAGACCCCATGCCCAGACTGTTTGCAGAGGCAGTGCTGAGACAGCGCTTGAGCGAACAAAATATCCCCAAAATAATTAACATAGAAACATAGAACTTGTTGGCAGATAAGAGCCTTTCGGCCCATCTAGTCTACCCATTATAATATAAATGCTAATATTTCCTAGGTAAAAGGTCCAATTCAAAATAAAAATCTTGTAACCTCCCTGTATAACATTTCCAAAAGCTCATCCTTGGAGCCTGACCCTAGGTTCCAACAAAAAAGTCTGAAGCCTGAGCAGGGGTAAATAAGGTCTATTTACTAAGAGGTAGAAGTAGAATGTATTTTTTCCTAGTCAGTTATTAATAGGAAGCGTAGCTTTTAGTGTAACTAAGTTAATTTACTAAATCCATTTTATAAAAATACAAAAAATGTGCACAAGCATGTTTAACCCCCTTTGAGTGTATTTATAATTTTTACTTTTCTACAATAAAATAACAAAAAAATAAAATATATTCTGTATGGTCTTTAAATGCTAACACGCCAGAGACC
Source organism: Spea multiplicata (assembly GCA_009364415.1). Classification (NCBI taxonomy): domain Eukaryota; kingdom Metazoa; phylum Chordata; class Amphibia; order Anura; family Pelobatidae; genus Spea; species Spea multiplicata. The sequence continues at coordinate 42,685 of VKOC01001686.1, forward strand.
TTAAAATTACAGAAACCTGGATTAAAGATGCAAACGGAAAAAAAAAAAGATAAATTGTATCGACATCTGACTTTACCCATCACGAATAATGAAACATTTTAGGCTGCTGCTGAGATCTTCGTAAAAGGCCATTGTCTTTGAAAAATGCCAAACCTATCTGATATAAGATCACAGCTCATTGAACCATGAAATATCTATACAACTTGTAAAAGCTGACAGCAGAGAGCTTATTATTAAATATAACTCCGGAATAAAAGGAGACGCAGCAGGCATACATAAGAAGATAAAAGTATAATGGGGCAGGATACAGATACCCCACCTACAGTACGCCCCATAGACATTTAAGATATTAAAGGCACAGCATAATGTCCCCCAAAAAGAAAGCGTCTTAAAGTATATTTTCAACATAAGGCACTACAATAAGAAAAATAACTTGAAAAAACAATAGGTAAAAGTGTACATGCGCTACAACACTCTCCCACACTTCAACAAGATAAAAGACAGGTATTGGTGGTGCAACCCACCAACAGTGAGCAGAGCGACAGAAGTAAATATAAACGTAACTCACCCTCACCCCAATGGGTTATGTAGAATAAATGACATGAAAAAATGACAAGAAAAAAAAAAAATAATAATAATACTAGTGCACTTTGTATGATAAAATATAGAAATTTTTTTTTATATATTTTTTTAAAACAAATTGCTATATTTTATCATACAGAGTGCACTATTATTATTATTATTATTATTATTTTTTCTTGTCATTTTTTCATGTCATTTATTCTACGTAACCCATTGGGGTGAGGGTGAGTTACGTTTAGATTTACTTCTGTCGCTCCGCTCGCTGTTGGTGGGTTGCACCACCAATACCTGTCTTTTATCAAGAAAAATAACTTATTGAGCTTGAGGTCCTCTCCTCCGCCATAGCCTGACGATCCTTGCCACTGATTGGCTACTTTAGGCAGCCAATCAGTGGCAGGAAAGTACTCCCCTCGGCTAAACTCATCTGCACGGAAAGTATGGTGGGTGATGGGGAAAGGGCAAATGCGTATGTGTTTGTGTATATTCTACATAAACCACCCAAGGGGGATACTGTGTAAATTTAACCCCTTAATGACAACGCCGGTACATGGGCTCAAAATGCATTGTTTTCAATGGGTTTAGGGACCGCCCATTGTCCTTAAGGGGTTAAAGGACCCTCTCAGCTATCATATGCATAAAAGTACCTATGAAGGCTAGAGTTGCCCTTAAAATAATTATGCCAATCCTAGTATTTCAGGTTGACATTTCAGCTAGGAAGTTTGGTGAAGTTCACTAATATTCAACCAAAAGAGATACAAATACCTATATAATACAATGTATATAATATATATAATACCAAAGTATACAATGGAAACAACTTTGATGAAAGGGGGAAAGGAGACATCAAATGTTCATCAGGAACCCTAAATAAGTCACCTTGGAATAAGGCAGAAACTAATTTGATGTCAAATAAGAACTATTTTTTGGATCTTTTTTTTTAGCTGCAATAAGAACGTTTATCTCCGCTGATCCCTGATCTTGTCTTTCATTCAGGATAAACTTCTGCTTATCCCATTTCTATTTAAATTCCCTCACTGTACCGCGGTACAGATGGTCCGGCCGAGCAGGGCCATCTGTCACATACAGGACGCTTCTATGTATTCATATCCTTTTTTTCTGTATGCCTTCCGCTTTTTTTTCAAATAGTCTCGCGAAGCCTCAATACAATTAATAATAAATTATTAAAGAACTAAAAAAAAATCCACAAAAAACACTATTCATGTATATAAAAAAGGGTGAAGTTCAATTTAGATGATGCACTCAAGCCAACAGTTCAAACGGCCTTGTGACCTACTTATTACTATTTATGTCTTTTTTAAGACAAATCTTCTTTTTCTGTACACATAATTTTTGTTATTTTTTGGGCTGTAGATCACCGATACATCCAGGTCTCCAAACATTTTGAACTCCTAGAGCATTCAGGAGAGGAACAGAAGACACAATGATTTGGGTCCAAAGATGGACTTTTGTCCACCAAAATAGGGGACTTTTTGGTTTTGCATACAGGGAATATTTGGAGGCTTAATAAAAGAAATATACCATATTCTACTTAAAACACTTCAATGACAGATAAGAAGTTGGATTTAAGGGTAAGTCTTTAGACTCTTTGCTGTGTTTTATATTTAAGTTAATAAATGGTTTACTGTCATATCTTTACAGCCAGCTGGTGGGGATTATAAAGTAACAGAAGGTGAAACAATTCCCTTTGGTAAGCTAATCAGGAAAAAGGCACAGCTGTTCCCTGAGCTCATACTTACAGTACACCAAGAGAAGACTCTGTGCAAGTCTCATGGCATTTTACTCTTTCGATGACATCATACCACTTTGTGTGTCGGTGAATATTGTTGTGTGAACGCGGTTGTTTATTTAATGTTACCAAAGTCTCCAGAACAAAATGAAGAAACGGTGATAGCGGTAAAGTCCTCTAATCAAGAGATCTCAGACCAGAAAGTCAGGCCAGACGAGGAAGTTTTAGAGGGATTTTCATTGGTGCAACATGGCCAGCTTCATTAAGACCACCAAGCATAGTAATTGTGTTTAACCCCTTTTTGGCCAGCGTTACCAACGTGTAGGTGAATATAACACAAGGTAGGCACTCAAAGGGGTTAAATGCCATAACAGTTTTATAAAAACCACAAGGTTTTCCGTGTGGGTCGGAACCTCTGATCCTGCCCCAAGATCCTATGGTGTTATTCAGCAATAGAAGGCTACTTGCTCCATGAACCAATTCGTGCAGCACATCGGACTTTTATTTTATATCGCAGACCAACCAACGGCTTTCTTTTCGCTTTAATTGTGTTCAAGCCCTACTACAATACAAGAATGAATTTATATCGACTTCTTGGAATGCTTAGGTTGTTATCATTCTAAGTCCAGTTTGCCAGCTACATATGATTCACCTAAAAAAAGGCATAAACAGTCGCTGCTAGAATAATAACCAATAAATACATAAAACAATGCAAGAATTCTGCGAATATCATTCTAAAAACCAGGGCCGGCGCTTTTTTTTATTTTTTAAAGCGGAAGAGAGAGGGGCGCCGAGTGGTCAAGTTGTCAGTACCCGCTCGGCGCCCCCTCTTCCTCTGCGGCGAGTCTCCTGTTCGGTCTCGGTGCCGGCTTGTAATGCTAAGTGCCGGAAGATGACGTCATTTCCGGCGGCTCAGCATTACAAGCCGGCACCGAGACCGAACAGGGAGATTTGCCGCAGGAGTGCTGAAAGGTAAGTACAAGGGGAGGGGGGAGTAAGGGTAGATAATAAGGAGGGGGGAGGGAGCGTAAGGGTAGATAATAGGGAGGGAAAGGAAGGGTAGATGATAGGGGGGCGGCAGGGACGGAGGGAGAGGAAGAGAGGAAGGGTAGATAATGGGGGGGGCGGCATTTTAAACTTCTAGGGCCGGCCCTGCTAAAAACACCTATCTGCTTCATAAATATTGGGGACTCCCTCACACTATATGGCAATATAGCTATGTAAAGTCTAGATTGTATTTATTTTTATTATATTATATTTTATATATTATATTTATTTTATCGAGAATGCATTTGGATCATGAAGTTTGAAACTGCCCCGATTAATTGTATGAAGCTACATGGATAGATTATCCAAGAAGGAATTCGGGTAACCTTAGGAAATCAAGCCCCCTACCGGTCTGCACAGAACACAATATCGGTGTATATTCCGTGCTTACAACCTTCGAATCACAACAAGCAAGACTTCTCCCGTTGACAAGCGAAATAATATATTATTTTTCTCTGCAGGATTCCTCGATTGTAATGAGCAACATGCTGCGTGAGGATTTGGCTTTGAAAATGCCATTCCGAAGACAAAATAACTAAATACATTTAATTTTTGATGAGAACAGGCCGTGAAGAATTTGTATCGATCATCTTTTATGCATAAAATCCACAGGTGCTTCACCATTATATTTGTTTTACGCAGCGCCTCGAATAAATTCAAATCGTTATTAGGGTTTCTCTTCTGGTAACACTGTTACCGCATCAATAACTATAATAATTTATGAAATGATTTATTTGCTGCATCATTGGTAATATCTATAATGTTAAATTGCAAAAAAAGAAAGTCAATAGAAACAAGTTATATAGGTCAACTCTCTTCATTGGGCTTCACAATAGCGCAATCTGTTCTGGCTAATATATTAAATGGTCCACGTCGCTGTCTTGCCCTCTCTAGATTCAGCTCAAGCTCTTCCTCAAGCAGATCATAGACATGGCACTCAAGTGTCCCGGTTTTTCGGTCATTGTCCCATTTGGTAGGGTGGCCACATGGATATTTGGCTAGTTGCTTCCTTCCATGATTCTATACATCCCACATACTGCAGGGCAGCACTTTACCTGGGCTGGTCACCAATATGTAAAAATGATATGTGTGTCCTGGAAAACATGGCCGATGTGGTCAACCTAAGTCACATATGAAGATCTAATGATCCAGGGGTCTCTGTATATTTTGGTTCATAGCTGGGGTCCATGATTCTGGTGTAAACTGACCAGTTTTTATAAGGGAATTTGTTTTTAACTATTTATATAAGTAACATTAGGGCAGAATGTGGCTACATGGATATGGTGTGGTTTGGTGTCAAGGTCAGTCCATCATTGGGGTTCAAGGAAGAGACGTATCCTGACCTAGGTTGACTAGGCCCAGGGCAGCAGGTCCCAGGGGCTGATGTGTCCTGCTGCAAAACCAAGGGGGCAGATCCCCCCTTGGGTGTGCTGCTGCTCAATGTGATGGTTACAGAAGAGATCTCCCCAACTGGCCCATCCGCATTATGGCATTAAAAGGTTATGAGGGCCTTTAAGGCATCATATTTTGTTGCCTTTTTAGCGAAGACGGGGCAGCCGAGGGGGCCTTTTAAACGACGCACCATAAACTGAGAGATATACCACCTACAGTAGCCGTAGCACCATCATAAATAGAATAATTTAGCTTCCACGCCACAGAATGATGACAGCTCATCATCATATACGTGTTGTTGCAGGACGGGTGATCTAATCTTGACATCCTATGTCTACGTTCATCAATGAATCCGCTCTTCTCACAGAAAGTCTCCAATCTGACAGTGCTGTCGGTATAATTTATGTCGTAGTTGGTAAATACACAGCTTTTGTTTAAAAAGGCAGACAGTTCTAAAAAGAAATGATTTTTCTTGTCCTTTGTCTAGGGATATATCTACACACAAGTGTTAGTTGGCCGATCTTCAGTGATAATTTTAAATCTAGAGACCTTTCTATGTCAGCTTTATAGGATTGATGTGAAATACACTGATGTGCAAAAGTTTGGGGTCACTTAGCTAACACAACCTCACTTTTGCATCACAGGAGTGATGGGAGTGATAAAGGGGCATTGGAACACAGGAGTGATGGGAGTGATGAAGGAGTGATGGGAGTGATAAAGGGTCTCTGTACGCCTACGAAGCGATTCCATTACAAATCAGCCATTTCCAGCTACAATAATCGTTTACAACATTAACCCCGTCTGCGCTGGATTTCTGACCCATTTCATGTTATTTTGGACAAAATGTGCTTTTCTTCCAAAAACAAGGACATTTCTAAGAGATCCAAAACGTTTGAATGGTAGTGTATTCATGTGCGTGTGTGCTTACTGAGTGCGTCTTACTGAGGATTCATATGTGACTTACCGGATTCCGTTTATGTAAATGAGTAAGACATTTAGAGTGTATAAACACATTTCCTGCTGTTTATCGGCACATTATTGTGATATTTAGGGTTGCAGAACACTGAGATACACACAAAACATTCTGAGACCCTGAGTGATGCAGAAATATTTAAGGAGTAAAAAGGCAACTTAGTAACAGTGCTGCTTCATCGTTAATCAACAGCGCCATCTGGTGCACAATTTAGAGTTTGACAAGTACGATCTTAATGTTAAATAGAATAAAGGTTTATGAATGATTACACATAGTAGTATGTAGTAGTAGTAGTATTTTATTTTTAGCTTCTCCAAATGTTATCAATGACCCCACAGCCAAATAAACAATAAAACATACATAAATAAAAACAGAACTTATCAGCTGTTAGCTGGGGAGACCCTATAAGCAGTGCCTCTTCACATACCCCCTTTCTATAAGCTCTTTATTCCCTCCATTCTGCCCTCATTGGGGAAGGGGGTTAAAATATAAGATGAAACCCTATGGTTTTGGCATGGGGTAATTGATCCCACATATACCCCACATCCCTTGTTATTGGGGTGACGGAGGTAAAGTGAACCCTTTAGAGAGCTATAGATGCCATACTGCGTCTGTCCCCCTCTACATGTCTTGTGGGACGGAGGGGTTAATTGTTGAGTGAAAATTAAGAAAAAAATATGAAATGTGGAAACATACCTACCACTCACATCTCCTTCCATGGATGCAGGGGTTACCTTGTTATACAAAATAATCATAATTTGAAAAATTACTTTAAAACCCCTTTCTATCCCCGTAATTCCTAACTGAGTGATGGACAGCGAAAATCACCAGTGCAGCCTTTTTCACTTACTTTTGACAACATAAGCTCTCTGTGTATTCTAAAGTGGCCACTGTTTTTAACCCTAAGGGGTTAAATCAGGGGCATACCTAGAGTATTTGGCACCTGGGGCGGATCCTGTATGTGGCACCCCCCCACACACACACACTTAAAAACTGCATAGCTTCTATCATTAGGCAAACATTGATGGGGGTATTATTATTATTATACTTTATTTATAAAGCGCCGACAGATTCCGCAGCGCTGTACAAACATGAAAATGTACAATACAGCAATTGACATATAGATACAGAAGAAATGAAGGGCCCTGTTCCCGCAGGACCTTCCAATAACATAACTGCTGTCATTATATACTGAAGCAGACATTGAGGGGGGTACAGCATAACTGTTATCATTATATACTGAGGCAGACATTGACGGGGGTACAGCATAACTGTTATCATTATATACTGAGGCAGACATTGAGGGGTACAGCATAACTTTTATCATTAGATACTGAGGCAGACATTGAGGGGGGTACAGCATAACTGTTATCATTATATACTGAGGCAGACATTGACGGTGGTATAGGATTACTGTCATCATTATATACTGAGGCAGACATTGACAGTAGTACAGCATAACTTTTATCATTATATACTGAGGCAAGCACTGACAGTGGTACAGCATAACACCTATCACTATATACTGAGGCAAACATTGACGGGATTACAGCATAACACCTATGACTATATACTGAGTCACGCACTGACAGTGGTACAGCATAACACCTATCACTATATATTGAACCAGACATTGAAAATAATGCAGCATAACCCCTATCACTATATATTAAGCCCAACATTGATATTGATGTGGTGTAGGCCTACTGCTTCAGTGTCTGGCTTAGGTAATAAGGATGCACCCGAAATGAAAATTCTGGACCGAAACCGAAAATTCAGCATTCACTTGGCCGAAACCGAAAATGACCCCCCTACCTTTAAAAACAAAAAAAAAACACTTAAAAGTAAGTAATACAACAAAATTAGACAAAAAAAATCAACAACAGTATATATATATATATATATATATATATATATACACCAAAATTGGACAGAAAAATTCAATAACAATATTAATATATAATGTATTGGCTCAGATATAGGCCGCACCCGAATAATAGGCCGCACCCTAAAAGTTTGGTGCTTTTTTTAAGAAAAAGTTTTGTAATAGATATGCTGCCACTCTGCCCCCCCCCTGAGATATGCTGCCACTCTGCCCCCCTGAGATATGCTGCCACTCTGCCCTCCCCGACTTACCAGAGCAGACTCCCCGGTGTCTTGCGGGGCCATCTACGTAATACCCGTATACAACTTCCGGTGCCGGCACTCGGCGGAAGTTGTATAGACACCCGGGAGTCTGCTCTGGTAAGTCTTGGGGGCAGACTGCACGTCTGCACGATGTGCTTTAACAATCTCCCTTGCCGGGACTCCCCCGTGGGAATTCCCAACAAGAGAGATTGTTAAGGCACATCGAGCAGACGTACCGGCAGTGGAGGTTGTTTATGCTCGCATCGCCACTGCCGGTGAACGTCTGCGCGATGCGCTTAGACAATCTCCCTTGCTGGGAAGTGCTGGCAGCGGAGGCTGTCTGAGCGTATCAGAGAGTAGGATGCAGGTCCCCTGCATCGCTGCGGGGGATCTGTATCCTAACCCTGCTGCCTGCCCGGTGCCTGGAACTGCATGTCCCGGGCGTCGGGCGCTAGACCCCGAATATAGGCCGCGCCCCCACTTTAAAGACGTAAAGTGGGGGGGGGGAAGTGCGGCCTATATTCGGGCAAATATGGTATATATGATTGTTAAAAGCAATCACAATCCTATCATGCCCAGGCATACACAGATTCCAGCATGTACTGGTTGACTTAGCATGATAGGAGTGGTGACACTGGAGCAATGTGAGGAAAGAAGATACTGTAGGTTGTGCCTATAGAGGCATTCAGGAAGGAAGGACACCCACGAAAAAACTTTTCCAGTTCACTGCTTCACTTAATGACTGCCTACGATGCGCACATTACTTGGTACCTGTTAGGGGTGTGTTTGTGGCTGATGTATCAGGCTAAGAAAAAGCAAATAAAACTTCTATAGATGATACAAAAGTAATTATTTCAACAAATGATTCTAGTCTTGTCACATCCCTTGAATATATGTATTATAAGAAGCGCTGAGTAAATTGTTGGTGCTGTCTAAATAAAAGATAATAATAATAATAATAATAATAATAATAATAATAATAAAAGTCCAAGTGAAGACAGACAGTATACCCGGTGATATCCAGCAGGTGGCCTGCAAGCCAAGGTAATTCTTCTTAAGCAGCTCATGTTTAGGCAAGTTGTACAGATCAGTGGGTTAGTGGATACAGAAAACCATTCAAGCAGCAGCTGTAACAGTCTGGCAAGGAGCGCATACCGGAGTCTCAGGGTTTTTGCCCCAATCTCAGGGTCTCTGGGTGAAAGGGGGGGGATTTTTAGGGTTACATCAGTCTGAAGCTGACTCCTTCCTATTCTACCCTGCTGTGATCATATATATAAGACACCCAATGAGGGCTTTTGCTACCAGTATGCAATGGGTGATATCCCTGCTTGAATACAGGTGAAGTGTATCTCTAAATAATGACCTATTCATTAAATAATAATATATTTTGAAATAAGGTTATGGGTGTCATATTGACCCTTTAAAAGATGACCCTTTAAAAGATATATTATATATATATATATATATATATATATATGTGTGTGTGTGTGTGTATGTGTGTGGGGCCCCCAGCTCAGCATGCCAGATGGCTAGTGTAGGGCTGTGCCAGACATATTTCAGATGTTTCGACGATTTAGTAATATTATATATATATATATGTTTTTTAAAAAAAACAATTAAAAAAGTATGTAATGGACTGTGCATGATTTTTTTTTGTAAATATTTCCCGCTCTCACAAAAAGCGGGGTAAATATGACAGCATTTTCTGTCCTGGCAAAATAAATACTTCTGGAGGATGCTCATCAAAATGTAAGTCATTTGAGATTTGGATGGCTGGCTATGATCATTATAGTAAATGTATATACCACCCAGTGACGTATACTGGCCTAGACTAGTAAGGCCTGGGCCTAGGGCAGCAGGTCCGGGGGTCGGCAGATTGCCCCCTGATGTTGCGCTGCTCAAAGGGCCGGCTAAAGGGAGAATCTGTGATGTACCCAACTGACCAACTTACTCTACAGACTCCATTGGAAGGCCTTGTGCGTCTTTAAGTCACAGAGTGTCGGGTTATGACATCATATCCCAGCTCTCCAATGAGGGATGGAGAATGCGGAGCGGGCAGCTGAGGGCCTAGAACAACACCAGAGCTAAATACATCTCTTATAATCAGAATTTAGATACATAATATATGGTCGCTATAGTTTCTGGTCGCTATAGTTTCTGGTCGCTATAGTAACCAATGTCCATTGGTTACTATAGCTATTTCATAGCTCCAGTTTCGTTTTTTACGCACAACCCCCTTAAAATGTTCCTTCGAAAGGCAATTTTCGGTTTCTTTATACCAGAGAAAGAATTATAGCTGCGGGAGCCAAAAATTGGTTTAAAAGTCCAGAAAACCTCATTCTCTGGATAATAATGTCAGATTTACCTTTTGGCATTTTTAATATACTGAATCCGTTTCCCAGCCCCGTTTTCTGCAACACTAACACACTAACGATATTACATTTTAAGCTGCGGCTGGAGATTTTATGGTACGGCGTTCTCTCTGCGCTGCCAAGTATATTATTGGCCCTAAACAAACATGAGATATGTAACAGGAAAAGTCACAATAACCTTTTTTTTTTTTTTTTCTTCAAAGTTGGGAATGACCGCATTGTTCTCAAGTGGAAAATCTATTAGCGGGTAATGCTTTACCAAGCCCCGCACGTGGAAATAATCACTCGGCAGATCAAATGAAAATAAAACGTCTTAAATATTATTATCCAATTACATATTTATTTTATACCATAATTTTATTAATTTTAAGTCAATATAAGTAAAAACTTTTTCCCCCCCTTAATTTGCTAAGATTCTATTTTTCTAATATTATTGTTGAGATAAAACCGTTAGGTAATTTTTTTTTATACATTCCTCCGAGACCTTAGGCCATTAAAATGCAAGTAAGCCTGGCGATATAATCATATGGTCCTTTATTGACCAAAGGTCCATGTAGATGGTGGATATTTGAGCGATCCAATTTCTATCCACCTTCCATACGACTTAAGTTCCACCATCCAATTTGAGAATGAATAATGTGTGTTTTTAGTGTTATGGTTGGCCTACCTGTATCCAAGGCCGGAATAGGGATGAAAAGTGGCCCAGGCACTCAAAAACCAGTGACCGCTAATTGATGTTACTGTGCCAGCTGGCTAGGCATGCGGGGCAAACAATAAGGCTTTTAAACTATCTCAACATGGGGCCACGTGTGTCAAGCCTGGGACCGGATCTGCTGCTGGATTAGCTTCCACTAAAGAAGGAAGAATAACATAACAAACTTATTGGGGAATAACTTATTGTAACAGTTTAGCTCATGGAAGCATATAGGATAATATATCCTATGGGATAGAGGTGGCAATTATGGAGTCCCTTTTTTTCTCCTGTTTTAAATGTAAATATATATTTATAATATAACTCTATTTACTTATTTATATTTGTGAGGTAATGCAGCTCCACATTTTGTATGTTTTAGGCAAGGACATGCAAGTTCACATTGAACTTGCATGCCCTTGCCTGTAACGCACATACTTTAAAGCACATACTAGTGCATCACAGAGTATTAGCATGTGAGGGCATGTGACTGGAGAGAAGTCTGCTTACTCGAGTTAACCCTTAATTCAAAAGTCCACTCATCGTTTTAGGAAGTAATCTAGCTTGCCTTGTTGTTATGACTTTTGACCAATCGTTGCAGCACATGCATTTAAAGTCATGTTCTTAATATAACTGAAGAGAGACAATTTTACAATCGAGTGAGGATTTTTCTGTGGAAATTAACTAGGAATTCTTCAAAATACAGAATTTTGTTATTAAATTAATAATTAAAACATTTACCCGCGTGTGAAAGAAATTAGCCCATCTGGGGCTGCTGGTTCTGAACACAGGTGTGGAACAATAATATCTCTGAATCAAAACAATTTATTATACATATAAAATATATGAAATACATGATAGCAAACTGAAATGGGTCTGGAAACGGAAACTATAAAAAAGCTGGTGCTCCCATGTAACCTTTGTTAAGGGACCCCTCTCCATATCCATATGTTGGCTTGGATGTAAATGATTGTGTGAAATAAATGTACACTTAAGTAAAGCATATATTTCCCGACCATCTCTATTTTTCACCCTCTAGCCTCTAGACCTGCCTCGTATCTCGCAATGCCGGTAGGATCGCTTTCAAAACTCTTTGCATAATATCACCTAAGTGTCCCTGGTTAAAGGGACAATCGTTCCTTGGGACCCAAACCCCTTTTGTCCCTCTGGCATCCTTCTTTTCTAGAAGCTCAGGATGTTTGCTGTGTGTGAGGGCATCACACGGTGGCTAAAAGCCACAGTAATGTGTATAGAAACAATGTTTATGTCGGGTAAATAGAATACATTGTTCTTCAAACATATTTACATAAACAGTTTTTAACAGATCACAAAAACAGATAAAAAGTTTTGATCTGACCCCCTAAGCCATACCTGTAACCATACCCTCTAATATTCTGGTAATGAATAATTTCAGGGGTCACTTGCACCGGATGGCTCTGGGGCGGTTTTCAAGGGTCCACTCATGCACCAAGAAGCTTCGAGGAGGCCCCAATACCTGGGGTTCTTCAGAGTGGCTACAAGGGTGTTCTCCGTACCCCTCTCTGTGGAGATGTCTATTGTCTACGTAGGATTCAAAGAATACAATGTTATTTATACCAAGTAACTCACAGTATAAACCTAGAATATACAGGGGTCGGCAGGTAGAAAAAGGAATTTAGTGACCTCTGGTGGCAATAGAGAGCAAAACGATTGGAATGTCTCTTTGTACACCAATTCTAAAAGTTCCAAAGGCATCCAAAATGTTTTTTTTTTTTATAAAATCCAAATAAAAATACTGATTATTTACAACAATATAAACTTTTGGCAGGAAATGAACAATACCGAGCCTGAATATTCTGTGCATGCATGCAAACCTCATCCCATTGGGTTAGTAATGGCTGTTTAATGTCCATGATGATAATTCAGTTGGTCCCCCCCGTTGTTATTTGACAACTTCCATCGTTCCCAACCACCCGTGAACAGCCGGGGAGCTGTTTGTTAGCCTGTCCTGTTGTAAATTATTATAACTAAGTAGAAAATGACTCTGTGACTAATCCCTGGTTTTTATTTCTATTTTCTAACTATATCCAGACAAAAGCAGCTGAGGTGACAGCTAGGTTTATAAATGGCGAACATTAGACGTTAGCGCCGTGCGGCGTCCGCCGTTATAAGGATTAAATTCACAGAGATATGTCAGCTGCCATCATTCAGCTTCGTTAAGAGTATTTCACAATTTTGTAGACTGAAGGATGAACCCTCGTTCAAACCCATTCAGAAAATCACTGATTTTGCTATCAGAGGTATTAGATTCCGAGGGGGTATTTTGCACTTCATTTGAAAAACCACTAAACTCCACTCATTGTTAACCGCATGCTAATGTTTTTAACAGCTGAGTAAAATAATATGACTTTAGAAAAAATAGGTTGGAAGCTCTGTTATTTCCTGGAGATGTCTGCTTTTCTGGCACAAAAAAAAGGGTGAAATCTGAGTTTAGCAGACAATCCGTGTCCTCCTAAGCTGTCGTCATCACGAGGTTGACGATGCCGGGGTTGACTGTGGTTTTTCAAGAGATCCATGAAATTATCCCCATTTAAAGAGAGGGCAAAATGATTAACATTTAGTTAAGTACACAGAAAGCTCTCTTTTTTTTTTAAACAACCTCAAAGCCCCCGGAGCAACTGTTAATTGTTGGATCCCAAGGAAAACTGATCCGATCGTCGTAGCGGTTGTATGGGAACGGTTGCCTCGCAACCTAGCAGGGTTGACGAAGCAGTTGGCACGGTGCTCATATTTTCGGGGCTAAATGAGTTAAGTAATCATATAATATTGCAGAGTATATTAGTAAAGAATTTCCATATTACAGCATCTGATACTCCCAACTCGCTTCTTAGTGACTACAAATATCGGAATTTCAGCTGAGCAGATAGTAATTTGATATCAAGCAAGGCTCTTATTAAGCTGTTGCATTGAAATGTTGGCCGGGGTTTTCGGTTACATTAATCTAGGTTCTACGTTCTATTATCACTCATTAGGCTGAGGGATAACCCGGTGGATGGGGGTTCATTAGCCGAAATCTGACCTTTGTAGGTATGGAAATTAAGCGGTTTTTACGAGGCAGATGCCTGGAGGACCGGACCACACACGGGACACGGAGATCCTTGCTGGCCTGAGGATCGGCTTCTCAGGCCGGCTCATACTCGTGACTCATACTATTAACGTCTTCGGAATGGACGCATTATGTCTTTGCCTTTGTGGTTGTTAATGTTACAGAAACATTTACAGGTAATTTTACATCTTTTAATTAGAAGCTGCGTTACATGAAGGGCTAATACTTTTCAACCCCCATTGTTACAGCTGAAGACTGAACAACTTTAGACCCCATCGTTTCTATCAGAACCATTGACTTGGAAAAAAAAAATTCCCGCGGTAAAACTATTTTACCGAATGCAGATTTTAATTTTTAATCCTGGATCCAACATTTTGTGATTGCCATGGAATGCACATTTAATGATTACTTTTTTTTTTTTTTTAAATTCTTTTTAGGTGAAATCCGAGCCACGTTTCATCCTAGCAGAGTTAAAAAAAACCCAGAAAAACTGTCCACCTAATTCTTTATTATTCCTTTAATTGGATTATTATTGATCCGAGTATATATTTTACCGTGTAAAAGTGAACCTTCTGCACACCTACTTTTTGAGGGCTGTTGCCCTATATGATATATAATGAAATATATAATAATAGGTCCCTTCTATAAAAGATACACAAGGGATTAGAGAAAGTGAGGGTTCTTTTATCAAAGTGCCTGTCAAATGTCAAATGGCCCACGGCCAAATGCTTCTTTACTAGAAGTTGTAATGACCAAGCTCTGATTTGCATCAAGAAAAACAAAAAAAATGTCTTTTTTTATGAATCTATGAACATCTTTGAATATACTTATATTCATATAGGCATTTATATGTAAAGGGCCATCTTTTTCATGGAAAAGTTTTTTTTTTTGGTTTCGTCTCCCAATCTATTAAAAAAATATACCTCTATGGAGTATAACGTTACATAATGTTGCAATTAATGACAGCTGGGCTACCTCCAGACTTGTTATTTACACTCATGAGTGACCTTTTTAGGACTTCTCCTCTTACATTGTACAGAAGGGGTTTTATTTCTGTTATTGTAACTATCTGATGTACTGCGTGTTAACCTTATGTATTTCTTTAGTATCTATACCCTAGCGGCTTAGATCACTAAAGTCCTTAACACGATGCCCCTCGTTCCCAGTCATTTGTCGTTAGTTGTAACAGGTTCATTGATGTCTTTCATGTCTTTAGCACATTCTCCATTTAGCTGGAATAGTTATTCTAAAGTTGTAGAGTATACTATGTCTTTTTAACTTTATAACTCATTGTTGGATTAAAAGATTTGTGGGCATGGATCTTAAGTGTTGGCTCTTTAGAAAAAGAAGGTAGACGGGCAATTTATGAAAAAGTGGCTTCCTAAGCTCATCAACTCCAAATGTCTAGAATCTAGAACACTTAGTCAGAAGTATGAATGTGGTCAACATACATATATCACACTGATCTTTTTGTTAAAATAACTGTATATAAGTAAAATTTATATTTTAGAGCTTCTTGATCCAAGGAGAAATCCGATTGCCTTTTGGAGTCAAGAAGGATTTTTTTCCCCCTGATGGCAGAATTCAAAGTAGCTTAATTAGGGTTTTTTGCCTTCTTTTGGATAAAGCGTAAGAAGGTTACGTAGAAGGGTTGAACTTGATGGACTTAGGTCTTTTTTCAACCTTCTGTACCATGTAACTATGTACGTCTCAGAACGTGTAGGTCCGAGGCTCCATTGCTCTCCATGTCCTTCGCAGGGTAGTGGTTTACTGCTGACATGTCTCTTCCATTGTTTTAGCTCTTAACTACCAGACTTTGTGATTAAAGAATGCTCCGAAAAAAGAATAATAAAATTCATAGCATCAGCAATTAAGTCTGCATGAATATCTTTTAAGACCTAAAAGAGACTTGATCCATAGACAAAACCTGCAAATATCTCCAAATGCCGAATCTTCATCATTTACTTCTCTCTGATAGACAGTGTTTCTTCAAATGCTCATCTTCAACAGAGACTTTGTCTCAAGTGGTTGGCCTGTAGGATGCAAGAAACTATTAAATTCTACTTTTTCCATTGAGGAAAAAATATATATATTTTTGCTCAGTGGGGATCCCGTGGGGCCACTTATAAAATCTGTTTGACAAAACCTACTTAATTTTGTGTTATCATACCCTACTCTATTTTATTAGGACATGTTGGGGAAGAAGACTACAAACATCTCGACTCCTTACAATCAAAAAGGTTATCATAAAAGAATAATATGAACGAGTGGACCTTGATGATAATATTTATCCTCATTTATGTGTTTCTAGTGGCATAAAACCAAAAATTAGTTAAGAACAACTTAACCAACTTAACCATTTAACTCCAAGACTAGTCGATGATTAACTCAATTAGACCAGACCCAAACCTACTCTAGAATCATAACCATCGATGGTGATCCATCCCAAGCTCCCTGCCAACTCGGGCTCTGAAGAGTGTGACATTATTATATTACAATGCCGTTTAAATTTAGACAAACCTCTAAAATCTCTTATGACCCCAAAAAAGCAATGATATGGACATGAACTTTGAAACAAAATAATATTTTCCTTTTACCCTCAAACAAATGCTATCTTCACTCATTTCTTTATTTTTTTAAATACATTTCTATCTGTGTAACACGATTCTGAGCCAGTGACCATATGTTTTTTTATTTTATTTTACTTATTTACTTAATTTTCACATCACTAAATTTAGATGATCCAGTGTTATTCGGAGGCTCGGAGCCGATGCAGATGTAAGCAATGCTTCTGCCTCCAGAAAGCCGGGATAAAAATAGAATTCAAAGATATCTATCAAATAGCTTAAAAAAAAAGCATGACAGTGTTTACAGAGCGTGTAAACACACATTCACCGCTAATTTTGTAATTGCCTGCTGTGATCAAAGCTTATTTATAGTGACTTTTGACTGTTGTATCTACTTGTTTTGCAAACTAAATAACTAAAGGTGTTTCAGCGTTAACAGTTAAAAAAAAAAGAGTAAATAATTACTAATAAACCTCATTTAAATAAATGATATAAAAGCAATAAAAAAAACAACAAAACAAAGAATGAAATGCATTAATGGGTATCTGGTTTTATGGGAATCATGATAAACGGCCCCCTTCCCTTTTTTTTAATTAATTAAAGAGGTAGTTGCATCATGTATGTTCCTGAATGCGTAGGTACTTCTGGTTGACCAGACTATCTGAATGGCCCTCACCGCATGGAGCCCATTTTTGTAAATGGACAAATAAATTAGAATTATGCTTTTATTTAGGTATTTTTATATGTTTTACAACATGGTGTTTCTCAAAGTCAAATCGTTGGGTTCTACGCTTGTTTTGATTTTGCCATCCTGTCTATGGGGGAGATAACGCTCTTCTAGACCCAATGCTGAACCCATGTTTTAAAGGAACGTGTCCTATCTTTCTTCACCTTACTGAGTTCATTTGGTGGCATGGACTTTAACTTTATAAATGTTAAATTATTCAGTGAGGCTGAACCGGTAACCTGACCCAGATCATGGTTTTCCTAAAGCTCCTAATGGATCAAATTATTTGGGAACACAGCCACCTCCAGCTTATTTTCAGCAGGTCCAAGGCTAATTGAAAACGTGTTTTAGGGACATCTCGGGAAGGGTAAGCTACATGAGACCTTAGTGCACGTGGGACATCAGTTATCAAGCACTCCATGCAGCCCTGTTTAAAGGCCACCGGATTTCTACATCTTGAATACATACGCAGCCAATAATCATGAAACGTTAGGGTCATGAGATGCACCATCAGTGGCCAAGTGTCATGGCGTCTGTTGTTCTTTAATATGATGGGCACGGTCTACTCATGTACGTACGCGGTCCCTTTAATTCAACTTTATTGCTGCTGGAAAACAAATTGGAAAAGGGATTCGCAGGATTGAAATTTATTATTTTTGCCGATTTTTTACCGGGTGCTCAATAAGTTAAAGTAAGAGGGAGAGAGAGAGACCAGCAACTTGGCCAGCGCTGTCTCCGAGAGAGTATATATTGCACGAGCAGCAGAGTGGTAAATCGATTGAACTGTAAAAACACTGATTGATTAAGACCCAAACTGACCACATTGACATATTCTTCCAGATTATTCTGGCTCCAAGTCCTTCGTTCAAAGCCTGTTACTTGTATCATGCTATTCCAGAACAAGATATATCGTAAACAGCAAACGACATTAAAAATGTTTTTGTATAAACGGAAGTGATTTATGGTTTTGCAGCGTGCATTCTTGGAAAGTACTTGGAATAGCTTAATGAGATATCCTTATTTTTTTATTATATTTTTTTTCAGTAATCAAGAAAAAACTTTAGAAAACTTTGTAATCCCTTTTTTCTATCAGGGCTGGTTTTTAGGATTTGAAAAAAATAAATAAATTATCTAATAAAAAATTAATAAAAATATTTGTTTTACTTTTTAATAGTGTATCTATATAATATATATATATGTAAATATAAACTTTTTTAGTTCACAAAATATTACATTTTCATAGTAATATTCTTGTTTGCTGATCACACATTGACCTGAAAATATATGATTTGCCGATCCTTGTATTTTTTTTTTTTTCAAAAATAAGAATACATTAATATTAATTGATATTTAATTACATGTATTTAAATAAAAAAGTAAATAACACCTAATACATAAATGTATTTATTTATTAATATTATTATGTATTTTTTATTTAGCGCCATCACATTCCACAGTTATTAAAGCTACTTTTTAAGACATCTCTAAAACAATTATATCTGCCTTTTCCAAAATATTTAGCCGAGTGGGAGATTCCTGGACACTTTATTTGATGTCGTTTAGGCTATTTTTATTTTTTACTAAGAGCTTCTAATGGCTTTTAAAAATTGTTAGCGTGTTACTTTGTTCTGATCTCTAAATAATTTACACAACTCCTAACCTCGGGCTTTTGCCGGAGTTGATATAACTGTCTCCGAAAGTGTAAGACTTACACGGGAGAATAATTCCGTGCACAGCTGTGCCGTGTCTGCTGTCAAAGGGAATCCACGTTAAATGGGCAAAAAAAGGACAAAATTAGTCGATGAACACAAAGGTAAAATAATTCTGAACAGTGACCAATAGGTGTCCCTCACTACAAAAGATTGAACAATTGTATTTAATAAAAAAAAAGTTAATATCACTTTGAAACCATAACTCATTCTGTTTTTTTTCTCCCAAATCCCAAATCTTTTAGTTATGTCATTAAAATCAAATATTTTTGCTAAATTATTTGCCAACTGTTTGCGCATGCCATCGAGTAATAAGACCTCCCAAAATCTAAGTGCTCTGATTGGGTTCATGTTTGGGGTAAGCATTTTGTTAAAAAACACATGACTTAGCCTCGTACTCTGGATGGAAAACGTACCCTGGAGTTATGAATTATAGGTGGATTCGTCTGCATTGCTCTTTGGGGAAATCTCATTGTATTTAGTTATTTTCCATCTATTTTGCATTACATCGGTTATTTAAAAAACATATTTTTTAATGAAACGTTTTTTTTTAGTGAAGATGAAACAAATATATTTTTAACTAGTTCTCTGTTTTTGCTGATTTTCTTTTTTTTTTAAATATATATTTATTTGTAAAAAATATATAATTTTTTTCAATTATTTTTATAATAAGCATGTGAATAAAATATACACAATTATATATTTTTTTGTTTAATATTCAACATTATTTTAAAAAGACTGTTTGGGTCTTTAATTCTTTATTTTTACTTTACTAGCGTAGAAACACAGAATTTGACGGCGGATCAGACCCTCTCAAGCCGTCTAGTCTCCCCATTTTCCCTGCTGTAAAAACTTACAGTCCTTGGTCTTGTCTTAGATTCAGGAACAACATTAACTTCATGAATGTGTTAAAAATTACATTAACCCCTTAAGGGCAACAGGTTGTCCTTAAACCCATTAAGGACAATGCATTGTGAGCCCGTACATGTACTTTGTCGTGAAGGGGTTAAAAAGGCCAACGGTGGATATCATCTATTTAATTAACCTCTTACGCCGTGGCAAACCGGCAGCATGCGCCGTATCGCTCGTGTAAATAAATATTTACAGTTTGTCCTACCAGGTCTTAAAGTTGGAAGAAAATTATATTTAAATCTGTGATGAATTTAAAGTAAGGAGTCCAGATATCCCCGATTTTGATTGAGGAATCTGACTCTATACACAGTGCTGAGGGGCGCTGTGGAAAAGTCGTGCCAAGGAAGAGGAGGGCAGCTGCTGCAGCAGGGCTGCATCTTCCGTGTCGGGTAAAGGACTTAATTTGTTCTAGTTTTTTTTTGAAGAAGGCATATTAAAGTACTCACAGAGGGTCCGGGTTAATCAAATGTCATTAACCCCTTAAGGACAATGGGTTGTCCTTAAACCCTTTAAAAAACAATGCATTTGGTCATGAAGGGGTTAATGGGCCCTCTCCTTTAGAGGGGGGTGGCAGGGACATTTAAATGTTAACTAAAAATGTGCAATGGGAAAAGTAAACATTTAAATTATCCATTTCCTAGCCATTTTCCTTAAAAAATACATAGGTTGATGTAAAGTGCCCCCCTGTTTTGTTAAGTGCACTTTAAGTCATATGTGAATTCAGATATTTAAGGCGCCTGTGAGTGGCAAACATGTTCCAATCCTTTTACTGCTTACAACGAAAACTATTCGAGAGAGTTACACTAGAAAGTTTTGTCTTTTGCTACACACCATTTTTTTTCTCCTATTCTTTCTTTTTTTTACCGGGGTCATTCGCCAGCTTTGTTTTGACATTTTTTCGTTTCCTTATTCGGTGAAGAAACTATTTTCCTTAAATAAAAAGCCTGACCTTTATACCCATCCTTGCAAAACATCCTTGACATACTTTGTATGGTATTTCATTTTTCTCTTCGAGATATGTCTATTGTTTCGTATCTAGCATTCATTCCCGAGCGGGGCTGCCAATTTAATAACATTCTATTTTAAAACCTGTTATTCTCCGCGATAGCAGAGTCCGTTGTGCTAGGAAAGATTGCCAAGTATAGAAAGGAATGCTAGAAAAAGAAAAAGGTATTTAACAAATCCTCAAACCACATTTACAGCGATACGGCGAATGATACAATTCAATGTGACGGCAGATCAGACCCACTCTAGACCCCCGTCCCTCCTGCTGTAAAGAATCAGACCTTAATCAGCCGTTGGTCTCGTCTTAGATTCAGAAGCCACATGTCTGTCCCGTACATGTTTAAATTCCCTCAGTGTATTAACCTCTTCCACTTCTGCTGGGAGGCTGTTCCACTTATCTACCACCCTCTCGGCAAAGTAGACTATACTAAATATTCAGAAACGGCTGCTGAAGTCAATGCTTTAACCATAATTTAACTCATGTATCAAAATCATCAATGTACAACCAGCGTCATATAATCAATTTCCTAATATATATATATATATATATATATCCTAATAATAATAATCATAATAAATAAAATTCTAAAGTGCTTACAGGTAAGCATTAATTAAGAAATCATAGTTGAAAAAATATACCTTAAAATAACTTTTTAAAATCTCAGCATGTAAGCCTGACATTTTTAGCTAATTCTGAACCAAATTTTGTATTTTTGTGTTGTTTATTTTGCCTCTTCGATGCTTCCCCCTATCGCCCTAGTGCATAAAAAGTTTCCCTTAATACAGCTCACTTTCAGGCCAAGCAAACATCTAGTAGATTATTTTTATTTATTGTTTTATATAGCACCATCATATTCCGTAGCGCTGTACAATGGGTAGCCAAGACATAAGGTGAGGAGGGCCCTGATCAAAGGAGCTTACACTCTAGAGTAGATTATTCCTTTTGGAGGGTAGGTGTGAACGAAAGTTGAGGATAAAGTCTGCAACCAAAGTATTTTTATGCCTTAAATTATTATTATTATTATTATTATTGTTTAATATAGCGCCATGAAATTCCATAGCGCTAATTTATATTTTAATTTTACATTTTTTTTACGTGCGACTTAAAATCTTTATTTTTTTGTAAAAAATTGGGTTTTACATTTTAACTACTGTTTCCATGGATCACGTTACAGCGTCTATGCCTTTAGTTGAAACTTCTTACAATACCCACCAGTGTAAGCGTTTCTACCCCTCTTTGTATATATCAGACGTGGTAATATCCCAAACATTAGGCTTAACACCTTATTGATCACAAACTTACACCCTAGACAAGGGGGGTATAATAAACATTGCTAAAACACTTTATTCTCCTAATCCAAATACATCTAACGATCATCAAATAAACGTAATTTGTCACATACACTTTATTCATCAAGGATAATTAACAAGTTAACAAGTCAACCCTTTTACAAGATCTTTTTCAGTAACAAGAAAAAAAGTGCAGAATTTCCATTTATCCCTCTAAAATACGTAATTTTTTTTTTTTAATGGGGCGAAACACCCCATTACTTCACAAACTGAAAATAGTGCATGTTTTCTGCCACGTAAAAAATATTATATTTATGCTGCGAGTCTTTCCTGGCTATACGAAGAATTGTTTTACTTGGCTGATAAATCAGAACGGCTAAGATCACAAATACAGAGCTAGAAAAAATATTTAGAGTACTTACATTTTCCTGTTATAGGAGAACCAACAAAATATATATTTTTATGAGTTTTAAAGAGGCGCTCTCACCGTTCATAATTAGCATAAATAAATTTATTTAACCAGTTTATAGTTCATTCTGGTTTTTCATTAGAGATTGTTATGACATCAATGTTAAAATTATCAAATCATTTGCTGATGTCATCTCCTATCAAAGCCTTAATACAAGGCTGTCGAACGTAAAAAAAAAAAAAGAAAATAAACTTAATGGGGAGAAAAAAAATCTTTAAGTCTTTAAGAACCAGTAAGTTAGGATATAAGAAGTTGTTTTTTTTTATAATAATAATTTTTATTAAGCTCACCGGAGGACAAAGTATATGAAAATAATACAAATTTGGAGAAATGTTGACATTTCTGCATCATCTTCGGTGTACTTTGAAAGGTTATGTACAGCAGAATACAATGTCCCAGACCAGTGCATCAAAGTCTTCCTCTTTAGCACGCACCCTAGCAGGGATTCCCAGATTCTCCTTACGTGAGCGTTTACCACAAGCCCTTTCCATAGAATATAAATGAAAATGCGAATGAAGACAGTAAGAGTAGTGATAAGAGAAGCAGAAGAGGAGAAAAGATGACGAGTGAATGAGTGAATGATCCCCATAGATAGAGGTCCAGCAGGGTGACCTCAGGGTTTATAAGTAGATATTATTTTCTGCGTAATCTCGAAGATCTGAGACCAGAGAGAAATCCCACCAGATATGTCACATTGAGGCTTTGCCACAATTCCTCCAGCACGTTCCTGATGCATTTGGATATACACCGATCAGTCATAACATTGTGACCACCTGCCTAATATTGTGGAGGTCCCCTTTTGCTGCCAAAACATCCCTGACCCATTGAGGCATGGACTCCACTAGACCTCTGAAGTGGTGCTGTGGTTTCTGGCACCAAGACTTTAGCAGCAGATCCTTTAAGTCCTGTATGTTATGCTTTGCGGCCTCCATGGATGCATCTCGGTGCCGCGTGTTCTCCAGGTAAGTGACGCATCCGGGCATCCACGTGATGTAAAAGAAAACGTGATTCATCGGCATAGGCCACCTTTTATCATTGCTCCTTGGCCCGATTCTTATGCTCACGCGCCCATTGTAGGCACTTTCGGCAGAGGACTGGGGTCAGCATGGGCACCCTGACTGGTCTGCGTGACAAACTGTGATGTTCTGCGTGTTCTGACTCCTTTCTATCAGAACCAGCAGTAACATTTTCAGCAATTTGAGCTCCAGGAGCTCGTCTGTTGGATTTGACCACACAGGCAGCCTTCACCTCCAACGGGCATCAATGAGCCTTGGCCGCCCATTGCCCTGTCGCCAGTTCACCTCTTTTCCTTCCTTGGTCTACCTTTCCAGCTTCTAACACATCAATATTGAGGATGAAATGTTCACTTGCTGCCTCATGTATCCCCCACTGACAGGCGCCATGATAACAAGATTATCAGCGTTATTCACTTCACCGGTCAGTGGTCATAATGTTATGACTGATCGCTGTATACTCTGGATTCTTGTTGATACCACGTATCATCTGTAGAGAACTTATAGATGATTGATGCCGTTTGTGCCAAGGAAGCCATCATAAATTATGTCTATGAATCTGGCGTACTGGGACCCCAAGAAGACTTTGATAGATATCCTAGAGTTGTTGTCTCTCTAACTGAATGTTTGAATATACTCCCAGCCTCTGACCACAATTTAGGAAAATTACCAACGAATAGATCTTGGGGCTTCTTGGTCAGTTGTATTTCCGGTTTGATCGGAATGTTTGATGTTTGTTTCAAACATTCAAGTGTATCTACCTCTACATGAATTTGCAGAGCTTGCATCTCTTAGGCTCTTCACGCTGTGTCAACAACACTTTGCTTGCATAAATAACATTTTCCCCATCGCAAAATGTACATTTTTCAAATTACTGACTCTGGAAAAAATGTTAAGTTCGAAGTTATTATAAATAAATACAATTTATGCTACAGTATCAAACAATGTAGTACATGATACATTGTAAAGAGTGTTTAAAAAAAGATCGTAACCTGAACGCATGACGCGGTGTCTAAATATTTAATTATTTCTTGTAATATAAAGTGTGGCTATTCTTCATTTTCTAAACATATTTAAATAATTAAATGGAATTGTTAAAAAAAATGCCTATATGTTTAATAAAACAAAAAAAAACTATTTCTTCAAGACCGATGGCTGGTCTCCAGCTGATCACCACCATACCAGGCTTGTGAAGTCTCCCATTGTTTAATTGTTGAGCTAATAAAGAAAAAAAGAATAATAAAGGATATTTTTTATTTTTTTTTGCTATTTTTTTTCACATTATATTAACTTCAACAATGACGCGCTTTGATGTCGGGTTTTTTAATTACTTCAGTTAATATTTCGAGTTGGAGCTGGTGCTTTCATGAGCCGAGTGATTCATGTTCGCTCGGCGGGGCTCTCTGAATTGTCTTAATGTTGTGTTCCTGCGAGTATATGAGAAAGGAAACCCAAGACGTATCGATACATCCTCTGCGTAGCTTTGAAAAAGACTTTTGTGACGTGGGTCTTCAGAAGCTGTTTTCGGCGAACGCATTCTACTTATTATTGATTTGACATGAACTTGGCCCGCGGCCCTCAGGGAATGCTCTGCATGCATAATTTACTCTTCCTGTAATTGTCTATTTAACTTGGCAATCCAAAATAATTTTTTCCTGTAAAAGAGAACTGAGACGTCAGTAGAGCATTGGCCGGATTAATTAATGAGGCATAATAATACTCATAATAAAAGCTCATGAGATAATACCTTTCCCCGCTGTTTCCTGTCAACTTCCTTGAGAGATTTAAATCATGGTCTAGGTATACATGACTCATATTTCTTAAAGACAGATTCTATCCCCTTTTTGACGTAAACAACACGACCATAAAAAAAAAAAAATACTAATAACCGAATAACCATCTGTTACATTTAGTCCTTGACATTTATTGTATTTCCTGTCAATAGATCCAAAGGAAGTAAATATCAAAACAGCGGCTAATTATATTGTCCCGCCATGTTTACTGAATAAAATATTCCTTTGTATATGCAATGTTCCCGTCTAATCATCCTCATCTGACACACACCCATGTTTTTGTACCTTTTCGGTCGTAAATCTTTACTAAATAATGTTTTGGTTTTTTTTGTTCCCTTTGTGAGGACTCTATAAATAACAGAGGCGGGTTCGATAAAGGCCCCCCCCCGTTTTTAAAAGGAGCGCCGTCTTTTGATTTTTTTTTCATTTTATTTAGATTCTTGTAGTTATTTATAGGGCCCGAGAATAGATTTTTAAACGAGTCTTGAATAAACAAAGGAAAAAAAAAAAAGTCAGGAAGTCTATCAAGGTCATTAAATTGCCGTGATGGTCTTTAAGTCATTTTTATTGTTTTGAAATGACCATAACGTCCGACATTTTAAATGGCGGAAGAGGGCTGTTTTTTGGTTTTAGGGAGTGTGTTTAGAGGTAAAGCTGGGGATGGCGCTTTAACAAGACTTTTTATTTTTATGCGACCTATTCCCGGGTGGAAGTTGAGCTTGTGGAGGGGCTCTAGGACCAGGATGATGACCTCACACCTTGGACGGATTTTGTTTTACGAGTAGGATATCTGGCGCTACTCCGGAGGAAGTAGTTTTGAGAAAGGGGTGGGGCTAGCTGGTGGTGTGGGCTAGTCCTGCACAAAGGGGTGGGGCTAGCCGCTATACCTCTTTAAGTAGGAGAGGAAGTGGGTGGAGTATAAGCGTGGCACCACCTGGAAATTCTAGGTCACGTGTGTAGAGTTCACAGGAATGGGTCTTATGCCGCTGGTTCCTACATCTGCTGACGGTGGGAGTCTGATGCTTCACTGAAGGATCAGCTCCATCCTGCGTACATCCGTCCGACGGCCGTGCATACAACCTTCAGTGGCTGCTGGCCTTAAAGTGACAGAGCTGCTTTTTTTCCCCAGTCTCTCCCTGTTTGTTTTTGCCACATTAAATTCTCTAGTCTGCTTTCTAGTACATTTTCACCATATTTACTCATATTTATTAAAAAAATAATGCTCCAATCTCATATCTGTTTTTGGGGGGGAAAAAAAGAAAAATTGCGATAAGCCCAACTGGATTCAGATATAAATTAGTGAACTTTAAATGACACAGCTGATTCCATCCTGAAGTACATTCCGCATTAAATTCCTCCTACACATACGATTTAAGTATTTCTTATAGCAGTCCGGATCTGAGTAAAATTATTCCAGTGAAAGAGAGAAAAAAAAAAGGCAAATTTTATGGCGAATGTTTTGCACATCTCCACTGATAAATTACCTGGGTTATATTGTGTAAGCGGGGCAATAAAAAGGTATTTATCAGCCTCCCAGTGCTTGCAAACTGCCTTTCCAGATGTTGTTGCTTAATTGGGTGTTTTATTACTGAAGTTCGCTATCACAACGTAAAATGACTACGTCAAAAGACTTCATATGTAGTCCGATATGCAATTAACCCCTTCTCGACTGTGATTATCTATACGTGTTCATACACGTCATGGAGATTTCATACTCTTGCACGTATCCAAAACCGATTGCCTCCGCTCGGCCGCGCTTGATTAAAGTCATCTTTTTCTAAACGGACGCCTATATTGTTGACACTGCCCGAAAAAAGATAAAAAATTATTATTTGTGTTATTTTGTCTGTTTATATGTTTACTTGATTCTTTTTTTGAAACCAATAAA
Organism: Spea multiplicata; assembly: GCA_009364415.1. Classification (NCBI taxonomy): domain Eukaryota; kingdom Metazoa; phylum Chordata; class Amphibia; order Anura; family Pelobatidae; genus Spea; species Spea multiplicata. The sequence continues at coordinate 70,074 of VKOC01001686.1, forward strand.
AATACAATTGAAAGGAAAAAAATAGATCTTAGTTAGATCTTTCTTCTTGTTCTAACTTTTCTTCTCCTTTAAAAAAAAGCTTCCCTCTTGTAATTTTTTTAGACCCATTTACGTATTTAACCCCTTATGGGCTCAAAATGCATTGTTTCCAATGGATTTAGGGAGCGCCCGTTGTCCTTAAGGGGTTAAATGTCCCTCTCCCATCCCCTCTCTCTCTCTTCTCTGCTCCAAGCCGGACATATTGGGATCTTGTATTTTTTCCTGATATTTTTTATCCTGCAAATAATTCCCTAATCATGTAAATGTTTTCCCCATCCATTTTTGTTTTTCCGGGGAATTTTAATTGTCGCATGATACGGATGAAGGTTGTCGAGGCAATTAACGAAGGTCCCTGCGTAGTTTATATGCCATTAAGCTCTCAGCGGATGTCATAAAATTACAGATCGCTAAAGTTAGTTTGCGTAACATGCTGGGGAGCGCAATTATTTTATTTTTTCGAAGCGGAACAGCAGCTTTAAGACGTCCTGTAAAAAAAAGGGGGAAAAAACCACCATAATGTATGATTGTTATGCACACGAAGCCTCAAATGAAGGTGAAGATCTATGTAACTCTAGCTATGTATAGAACTGAAAGAAGATTTGGAAGAATAAAAAAATATATTTTTAGATATATTTTTATTTTTATATGTTTAATTTATTTTTTTAAATGTTTAATTTAGTACAGATTCTGACATTGCTATTGCACTCATTGCGGTGTTTAGGGCTGTAGCAAATATTCTGAACTACTAGAAAAGAGGGACATTAGGGGAGGAAAAAAAGCCAGCTTTTATCCCTATGACAATTTTCATCTTGTCATACAATGGGATATTTTCGGTGCCCTATGGGTTCTTGGGAAAAGAAGAATTTGGTCCCTAGAAAGAGACTAACAAGGTCCCGCTTTCCCTTATGCTCGTAGTACCTGCTTCACTGACATAAGCAGAACACCTGGATATGACATCATATTTCAACGCTCCAATTCACTTAGTGATGCAGAGACTGCAAACTCAAGACCGGCAAGTCTCCTACGCAAGGGGCCCTGGCGGTAGTCCTACTCGCCCCTGCCTAAGGGTTGCCCTGATTAAGGGACCACGTACAAAAGGCAAACAATTATGACTTATACATTCTGTCATTTTGTAATGTTTTCACGTGATCTACAATCTAATTTGAATGGAGGTGTGTGGGGGGTGTCAGTGTTAGACTGTGTTGGGTGTTAGTGTATGGTGGTAGAGTGAGTGGGGTACCTGTGTACAGTGTTAGACAGCGTGTATTAGTGTACAGTGTGGTGTGTCGGTATACAGTGTTAGAGTGAGTGTGTATGGGTGTATCAATGTATAATGTTAGACTGTTTTAAGTGTCAATGTATGGTGTTAGAGTGAGTGTGTATGGGTGTATCTATGTATATATAGTGTTAGACTGTTTTAGGTGTCAATGTATGGTGTTAGAGTGAATGTGTGTGAGGGGGTGTCAGTATACAGTGTTAAGCTGGGTGGAGTGTCCATGTACAGTGTTAGAGTGTATGTGTGTGTTAATGTACTTTGTTTGAGTGTCAGTGTATGGTGTAAGAATGTATGGTGGCGTATGGTGTTAGACTGAGTGTGTGTTTGCATATAGTGGTAAAGTGTATGAGCCTGGGAGGTGGTGCGGAGAGTGACACGCAGGGAACTGAGCAGTGAAGAAGCTGTACGGAGTAGGGGGCAGAGCAATTATTTTCTGTGCCGGGGGTGATGCACACTGTGTACTTGGCTCAGCTGCCTTTGCCTAAGAATAAATTGCTCTGCACCCTACTCTGTAAAGCGTCTACATTGGTTGATGCTGTCAGGCTTTAAAAATGTTGGCACCTATGTAAAAGAATTGGGAAGGGGGCACTTGGTCTAGGACCGGCAGTGATTATTTGAGATCAAATGTGATTTTTATATCATTTGTTTCACTGCAATCTATGGGATGATATTGATATTCAATTATTTGCGATAGATTTATCTATTCATCCCAATAAAGATAAATTAAGAGCTAAGTAAACTATTGGGTATTTGGGACACTTGAAATCAGCTGTTAAAGCGATATAAAGCCATTATACATTTTAAAGTTACCATTTAATCTATTGATTTGTATCCCGATCCATAGAGATTTTAACTTAAAAAATTTAGTCTCTTTTTTCCTGTACAAATTTTATTCTCTCCAAGGTTTCATCCTTCAAACTGCTGCAAATGGTATCCATAATAGGGGACTCTTCTGAGTTTGACCCAGAGTCAAATCGTTTCATCCCCGGGTCAGCCTCTTCTTTCTCCGGACAAGGGAGTGATGATTGGCCAAGCCCACTCCCTGCCCACTCCCTACCCTCCAAGGCCTGTCTATGACTAGCCCCACCCCTGCATGTGGCTAGCCCCACCCCTGCATGTGGCTATCCCCACCCCTGCATATGGCTAGCCACACCCCTATGTGCAACTGTCCCTGCCCCTTCACAAAGTCACTCCCCCTGAAGAGGAAGCGCTCCAGTTAGCCTCCCTTGATAAGTTTCCAAGTAAGTAAATAACGCTACAGACTCTATAGTGAAATTACTCAATGGATCAATAAGCATAAACCTTACACAGGCGTTCCACCTGACTGCGGATTATATTTTGGGGCTTGTCCATTAATTCTGATCGATTTTACTCCTTCGTAACTAAATGCACTTTAGAAGCAACATTCCTAGCACTGTTGATTGCCCAAACTTGGTTGAACTTCTGATTTCATATTTTTTGCCGGAAACTCTTGATTGTCATGTGTTACAAAAGCAGGCACTGATTGGTTGCCACGATATAAACAGAAAATGCTTCTTAAAATGTTCAGTGCCCTTTATTACGTAATTTTATTTTCAGAGGAAAGAGTAAAATGACAGATCTGCTAAGATTTCATGGTATAATTAATGTGTTGTGTAAGTGATGCAGCAATAACTACCTCTGTGTGCTTTGTAAGTAATAAATACATATAGCGGGCTGTAAGAAACTCCAGAAAAGGCAGTATTCTAGGTAAGTGACGCCAACCCTGGAATTATTATTATTATTATTATTGCATTTTTTCCCCTACTCTGCTTAGAGACCGTTTATTGTACATGAATAACGGTTTAGTGCCTCCCAACCAAGCACCTTCACCTGCTTTCCATCTGCAAACACGTCCGTCAGTATAACACGTCCGTCAGTATAACACGTCCGTCAGTATAACACGTCCGTCAGTATAACACGGCCGTCAGTATAGAAGCTCGGAATATGGAACGGTCGCTGGTGAGACGCCTCTTGATAGCGTTGTAATAATTTATGTTTTTTTTTAATACATTCTTTGTTGCGTTGATGAGCTTTACAGTGCATCCAGATCTTAGTCCTGAGAATGATTTATAAGAACATTGTGCTCGTTTTTTTATTTATTTATTTAGGATTTTTTTTTTTTAAAGAAAAATCACATTTTTTTTCTCCTTTCTATGAAGAAGGCGCAGATATACAACCATATATACAACCATAACACACCACATGGCCGGAACGGATACTGAAATGTGATGATAAGATTTAAAAACAAATATCAATATGTTTAATAGAAAAATAGTCTGTCCGAATGACTCGAGATTTCAAATAATTTTATTTACAAATAATTTCAGTTTCGTCGTCCCCCCCCCCCCCATTTTAGGGCAAATAATAAAATATAAAGTAGACTTATCCCTTTAGGAAAAATACGTTTACGATATTTTTTTTAAGGTTTTGCATCTATATAGCATTTTCTTCTTACAAGTGTATCTCTGGGATGTTTATGAGTTAGGAGCTCCATGGTCAGAAGGTAGGTATGATTTCATACCCTCCAACAATTTTGGTCTTTAAAGTGCGACACCTTTATTGGGGTGCTTGGTTAGAACAGGGGGAGGCACGACCCACCTACCTCCCCTTGTGATGTGTTAAAGCAGAACGTATGATGTCATATCACAGTGCTCTGAGGCAAGGTGGCCATATTGGAGATCGGGGAAAGTTCAGATGTGGGCACCGCTGGAGTGTGATGACCTTCATATATATCATTTACATGAACAACGATCACTGATCAAAAATTACATGAAGACTAAAACACCAAATTAATTTTTTAAAAAAACATGGTGCGTGTACAGGCATCACACAAAATGAGCTCATATGGGCAATTTCAAAAACATAGAAAAAAAAAGTCAGAATATTGGTACCACTAGCATTTTATCGTATACAGTAAAATGAGGAACAGGGCAATCGTTTGAGACAGTTTCAGAATCTTGAGGCATTCTCTCAACTAAGATTATAATCCAACAAACTCAATTTATGCATTTTATGATGCAACACAAAAGAAGTCTTCTCACCATAGTAGATGATAAATGTCCAGTAATCAAAAACAAACCCCAAAAACTGTACAGAGGAAATCATAGTCAACGTAGTAAGTGATTTAGGGTGAAAAAAAAGACTAAAGTGCACCAAGTTCAGCCTCTGAAATCCAGAAAAAAGGCAGAAACCCCAAACATTGAAATGATTTCCAATTGCGCCTCAAAAAAGGGGGAAACATCCTTTTCAAGTCCAAAATGGCCTCTACTTTCTCACCCATATTTAAAGGCATCGATTGGATCTGACAGCTTAAACTCTGTATTTAGTGAATTCCGCATCTTTATTGTTCTTACTGCAAGGATCCCTTTTTTCGCTACTTTAGGTGAAAATTCCTTTTTTTCGCATTTGAATGGATGACTTCTTGTTCTTTTTGGGCTCTTATTAATTTACAGGGTAATCAGAAAGCGGCTGGTATAATCCATCTATGTATTTGTATAATGACATCATATCCCCCTCTAAGACACAGTAACTTCTCCAGCCTCTCTTCATAACCAAGATGTTCCATTCTTCTTAGTAACTTTGTAGCCGCCACTTTTTCAAGCTCCGTAATGCCTTTTTATAAGAACAGGTGCCCAGACTGCATATACAAGACAGGGGTCTTACCATTGACTTATACGGAGGCAAAATTATATTTTACCCCCTTTTTATACAGACTACTTAAACATTCTCAAATATATATATTTTTGCAACAGTTTTTTTTCCCCTTTTCATTACTCCGTATGCCATTTAAAGTGTATGGGAACAGCTGGATCGTTGTAGTACTTACTTTGTTGCCATAGAGAGTGAAAAGGATTTTTTTTTTGTTCCTAACACGTGAGTCTAACACTATAAAATCTCATTTTTTGGGCATCATGGTTTTAATCATCCCACCATTGCCTAAATCTCCCCAGCATAGCTCTGCAGCTGTTAAGCATTTAGCACCTGTGAAGAACCCTTGAGTCGGTCCAGACTACCAGCCGCTTTTATTGGTAATGGATGTAATCGTTGACTTTAAAGATTCCTTGTTCAAATACGTGTATTTTTATTTTTTATTTTTTTTACGGTTTCAATGAGCCATAGAGGTGCCACAGCCAAAGCCCCTTTACGAAATCTCACAGAAGGATCTAAACCGTAGCGGAGGAAACAGGCTGACCTCTCTTTAAAAATAATTCCATCGTTTAATGAGGATGTCAGATCTGTTTTCCTTTTGCGTAGGTCTTAAATATTTGGGAATAAATGTTTTTTCTGGATGAAAGCAAAGCTGCAGAGTAGCAGCATGTTAAGTTACCATTGGTTTTGAAAGATACATAAAAAGCAATGTTATATTTGTAAAGTAATTTGATGAACGGGGTAAAATGATGCCCTCCATTCATTGCCGCACTCCAATCTGTCTAACCGGTATATTTGCATAACCACCAATATTTCATATGGACAAAGAGGGACACTCTTTTGCCTAGTCACTAAAAAGTTCAGTGGTGAATAAAGTTAAGGGTTAACTCAACTGACTAGTCTTGACTGAAGTTGCATGCCAGCTTGCAAAGCAACTCGTCTATTCACTAATGTATGAATTGCTGTGAGGTGCATTTAACTTAACGTTTTGCTAGTTGCAGGTGAGGTCACGCAAATAAAATTATGTCTCATGTCCTCGCCTGCAACTTGCCAAATATTATTAATAACAAAAAAAAAAATGACCCTTAGATCTCTTATAAATTGACTCTTTGTTTGATAAGAGGGGTAAGGGTAATAAAATATTAATCCACCATCTCATTCTCTGTGTGATAATTTAAAATATAAATCAAAATACCATCTGGGAGGTATGGAACCGATCCCATGCCACTCACTATGGCTTGATCTTGTGCCTGGAGGGATGGGGTAATGAAGAACATAATAAACACATCATCTGGCATAAAGTTCACCTACACTTCCAATGGTATTTATCACTGAAGTGCTAGTAACACTTTGGGGAGATAAAGAGCCCAACCATCCTCTCCAACACTCTTTCATTCCCTACCCTATGGGATGAAAGGAGTTCAATTCTTCTAATAGGTGAATAAATAAACCTGACCTAATCTCCACGGTGAAAGTCTTCAGAGCCTTGTCATCTGATGCTTTTAGTCCTTATTTTTGACCCAGGAAAATGCTTCATCCTAACAATAAATAAATAAATATAAAAGCCTGATGCCAAAAAAAAGAAAGATAAAGAAAAAGGGTCTACCAGTGTCCAGTTGCAAAATGGCTATTGGTTGCGCAGGAGCAAGGTTACTTACCCTGATTCACCAGCAGCCCCAAGTGGTTGGAGGATGCATTGCAATAATTATGTATATTATTTACACAAATTCATTTTTAAAGATGTTCCTATACAAATTAACGTGACTTTTAGGGCTGTAGAACCCTGCGATACCCTCATAACCAGCAAACATTCTGACCTCCTAAGAAAGGGGCATTAAAATGATGATTTAAGTATTCCCTGGACAATTTGAAATTAAAAAAATGTAATTAAATTATTATTTCTGGGATATATAAGGAAATTCTTCCATGCTCGGCATGGTGTTTCTAATGCTTTATTTAGTTATTCTTCTCAATATAGTAGGTGGAACTGCACCTTTAATTTCCAGTTTATTAGGTTAACTATTTGTGGTGGGGAATTGTCTATCAATACGATAGTTAATAAAAATTATATAATAATAATAATATAATAATAAAAAAAGACGATCATTGTTTGAACTGCATTATCCATTAGGGTAATTCAAGCAAATCGAATCGGGTGAAAGATTTTTTTTGTGTGAAATAACCGTTTTTGACATATTTCATGAACTGTTTCGTAGATATATGGATTTATTCCCTGATTTGCAGCCTATTCCAGCAGACTGTCTTGAATCAATTTCCTCCCCATTATTGGGACAGTCAAACATTTTGTTCATAAAACATTTTCATCACCAAAAAACGGATTTTACGGCGAAACACATTTGGTGCAATAGTTCAGAAGTTGACTGGTACAGACAGCTTGAGCGACTGACTTACGTTGCATCTTATTTGGGACGGTTCTAAGGAGAAATGGCCGTATTTCACATATTTTATGGCCAATAACGTTAACGTGACATTTTCCCCCCACCTGCAGATGCAAGTGATAAATCGTGCAAGGAGAGTGGGGACAAGTTAAAATCTCATTACATTAGGTGAAATATTCTGTATCTTTCTTTTTTCCCCCAAGGAAGAAATCAATAAATATTTTGGGACATTCAAAGGAGGATGGTTTAAAAAAAATAAAAAATCACGCATTATTTAAACCATATGGGTCATCTCTTTTTTTTTCCTCTTTATTTTTAGGCACTTACTTTGTCATTTTTTGATAATAATAAATGCTTTTCATTACCGAAATGTCTTTATTAAAGAAACGCATTTATATTTCTGTAAATGATTAAAAAAATCAGTAAATGGTTAAAAAAATTTGTCAGTGGAAACGGGGTCATGTTATGAATAATTTAGGGGTCCTAGATTACCTGGAAAGGGTGTTTTGGAAGAGTGGTCCAGAAATTGAGCCCATAGACGTCTTTCATGCCCTACTCTCCACCGGGTCCTCGCTGTAGTAGAGACTCGGGTGTTAAGCTAGGGCCAGGGCCAGACTGGGGATAACTCAACTGACTACACGTCTATTCACTAATGTATGAGTTGCTGTGAAGTGCCTTTAACTTAACATTTTGCTAGTTGCAGGTGAGGTCATGCAAATAAAGTTATGTCTCATGTCCTCGCCTGCAACTTGCCTGGCACTTTATGGCCGATGGCAGCCTTATGGTGTAAGTGCGGACGAGAGCTAAAAATTACAGGCCATACGTTACGCTTTTATTGCCCTTATAGCGTGCAGCCGGGCATTTCCAGACCCCGGAGTGACAGATCGAGTGACTGCAGGACCATGTCAGCCGGCCGCCCATCGGCCGTTTGCGCGAGGCACCAGATGGCCGGTCCAGTTTTTATGCATGTCCAGTGCCGATAGTTTTTCAAGGTGCCATTCCATCAACTCTGCTGAATGTAAGTAAATGTAGCAATAGAAAAATCTTCCCTACTACTGCTGAACGCCCAAATCCTTACCAGATATTGATTCTCAGGAGAAGTAAAATACGGCCCCATTCCTGATTTTTGCTGGGAACACCTAATAGTCATGTGACGTAAAATCACGCACTGAGAAGTTGTTGCTGAAACGTTTTTAAAAAGTATTTGAGTGATCAAACCTCCAGGGCAAAGCCTAAAATGGCGAGTTTCCTAAGGTGTATTTGTTAATGTCCTAGAGAATGCAATTACTGATTTGTCTATGCAGAACGGGACCTTTCAATAAAATTAATATTCAATTTATGATGTAATAAAGATAAAACCCTAGTTATTAATTAAACTGATGCAAAAACCATACCATTGGATGCTGAATTCTTAACAGCCACAAACAAAGGCATTAGTAGTTGTCTAATCCGCTGACATTTGGTACATTTTGGTACAGAGTACAGAGTTCCTTTTCTTCCATATTTCTGTAAATGAATGAGTTGGCCGTTACAGAGAGTAATTTTTTGTCACTGCTTGGTAACTGCACAAATGTACTTTTTTTTTATACAAACAGAATATTAAAATATATATGACCTTTACTAAAAGATTTACTACACTACTTGAGAATGTTATAAGTGAGGAGGACTCCCCTCCCCCGTAGGGGAATACCACCTGTTTGAAACTCAGATGAAAAATATTATTAAGAGTTTACTAAATTAGACAATGAAAATGAAATATTTGAAAATGCTATAAAGAAATGTTCAATAGACTTGTGTAATCGGATTCGTACAAATTGCAAATTTAACAAAATTTGCGGATTTCATCAACCAAGGCCAGACTTCTACAAAACGGATGAAAATAACACAAAAAGCTCTGAAATCTGTGGGCTCTTTCGCTCCCACTAACTCATCGACATTCTCTCACACTCTCGTCCACATTCACTCTCTCTCACACTCTCTGAATGTCTTCCTACCTTCTCTGCTGACCCCTTCTGCTTCCATGTCTCGCATCTTCTTTTTCTTAATTACGGTTCTTCTCTTTTCTCTCTTCTGTCTTCTCTCTTGTTTCTTCGTCTGCATATCCGCGGACATGATCTGCCGGTGAACTTGCGCCGAAATGATGGAGCTTCCAGTGACATCCTTTCCCCTGTTTGGATGGTTGGATATACAACAATGGCAATTTTAGATTTTGTTTAAAAATGTGCATTGGATTTTTGTTCTGTGGTTTTTTTTTATGTATTGTATCTTTAAAGTGGCCTCTTTCCTGGGGTCACAGATGAGGACTCCATGGCATCTATTGGCACCACTTTATGGTCATTTAAAATTTGAGTAAGTATGGAATTCTGTTTGATTTTTTAAATCACTTAACCTGCTGCATCCACGGGACAGAGGATGGGGGGAGGCAGGCGTCCCATAGAGTATTTTATTATATTTTACCCTCCAACCCACTGAGTGTGGAATAAGGGGAATGGTTGGGATTTAAATCCCTTAAAGCAGCTAGTGGAATAGAAGCGGTGATCATCAGCCATCTTAATCATCAGAATGTATGGGAGATCCCTTTTCTTAACTGTTTTCTTTTTTAAAATCTTTTACCGTTCTTTTTTTTTATTCTAAGTTAGAATGAAAGTTAGCAATAGGGAATTTGCGAGTTGGCTTTTGCCCAAGTTATACAAGTTTGCAGCTGCCAACTCACAGAAACTCGCTGTTCGGCGCATAGATCCTGACCAAGGTGACACAACTTAGTCTTTCTTTACATTTTCTTCATGTGAAATCACAGGCGCGGGTGGGATAAGAGGCACATTTCGCTTCATACATTGCCAGCCAGCCAGCCATGCAATGGGTTAATCTGTTTGGCAATAATCACATTTGTAATAACTGTTGTGTAATTTGTGTCATGTGTATCATTGAGGTACATCATATAATAGGGTAACGGTGTTTACCTGTGAAGTGCCAGGGACACGTCAAATGTCTTGTTCTGGCAATCAAAGGGTTAATATAGCAGGCAGTTTAGAATGGACTATGCGTGCCCTCCCAAAGGGTCTGCGATAAAGCAGTATTTCACCATTACTACTTATTGTGTGTCATTTGCGTGAAGAATTATGCTCAATGTCTTATTATGTTATAATGGAGAACATAAAAAATAAAAATATTATTCATTTGGGAACGAAAAAGGCTCCATAAGTTATGGAAGCAGAAGGAAGGGTGTGCACCATCCACTTGCACCTGCACTTTCTGACAGCGCGCATACAAGTGTTTGGCATATTAAATGCAGACGAAATAAATCCACTTTTACTCCCAAGACTTTATATTACATATATTGCCATATAACAAAATCCACAAGTGAGATTGTGCATCATTAACCGGCTGGAGCCCCGTATTCGGCGCTACGATGACTACCGGTTAACGCTATGCGTGCCAGGAAGAGAGTTACAAATCCCTCTGGCACGTAGAGCGTTAAAGATGCTCAAATGCGTGTTAATAATACGTTCTTTCATGTGCTTCTCCCCTAAGCATGCGTTTCGCCATTAAACATTATTAGCAGAACTTCCTGAGAGGCGATAGCACTTTATAATCTTTATCCACCCGGGAGATCAGCTGCTGTTATTGTTCATGTAATATACAATGAGATAAATTTACTAATCACTGGAGATCTGTAGCATTGAGCCGGAATTGGGAACGTGTGGATCGCAGCAGGACGAGTTTCAGAACAGAATGTTTCTTTAGAACAGACGGAGGCAGACAAAAAATGCACTCAGGCATCTGACAGCTAAGGTTCAACATAGATAAATGCAAGTTCATGCAGTTGGGTAATCAAATTTAAAAATGGACACAAAAGAATAAATACTGGAGTCACCAAAACTATTTATTTCATGCATTTCTTGAGCCATGTCTTCCAGCTATTTGGGCACAAATCCAAGCCACATCTTTTCTTATTTTAGCCCTTTGTTATCGGTGACCATTTTTCAATAGTATCCTCTAATCGCTTAAAAAGAAACGGTGTTACAAAAACTAATATACAGTAACCTCTACGTCTTCCGATCTTTTCAAGACATTACAGTACTTCCATATTTGAATACACGTGGAAAATGTTTCATTTTACCTAAATTGGCATAACCAGCTTAATGAAAAGTCAAATAATGTACAAGGTGTTGGAAATGTGTGGCAAGATCTCAGAAATCCTTTTGCGGAGGAACAACAAAGAAAGGCACCAGGAAAAGAAAGTATTCATTTCATGTTCCACCATTAGTTTACCACCTGTTAATCCCAATCATTACTCTCGGCTCTGCCTAAAAGGCTAATCTTTTACACATTTATGTCAACAAACTTGAACAAAAAAGCTGCCTAATTATCCCATTGAACCCATGTCAGCTCCAAATCCAGCTCTATTTCCCTAAACTGGCAGCTTTCCAATGACATCAAGCTGGTGGACAGAAGAACATACCGTACGTACTCGTTTCAGAAGCGGAATAATCGCCAAAATCAGTTTACATACTCATTATTTTATTGGGTTTATGCTTTAACGCCCTGTAGGGTACAATAACGCAAGCATATCTACCGCAGGTAAATTGTTATTTCTTGTCATTATATATATATATATATATATAATAAAATACAGAGTTAAAAGACCAACATGTACATACAATCAACCAAGAAATTAGCATGTACCATGTAAATGCATACTGAAAATCCTATAAATGGTCATTAAAAACACCTATGAAAAAAACCCCCAAAAAACACCTATCACATATGTATATAAGTAGTCACACTATATGGCCATATATTGCTTATAACGTATAATTGTTTAAATCCGATCTAATCCAAATATTGCTGTTTACACTTTTTTTTTTTAACTATGTTTACACTATTTATTATCTCTACAAACCTGTTTAATATGTATAACGGGATTTTGAATTTTTCTGGATTTAAAAGCCAACATATAAACAAATTTATTCTTCAAAAGTCCAATTTGCTGAAACTCAACAGTCATTTTGTTTCTATTTCATCTATGGTTCCATTTGGGCTGCCGTCCAGATTTTGGGATCAAAATGGGATAATATGTTATTTAATTCAAAAGAATAATTCTATGCCCTATTTGCACCAAAGCTACAAATATTTGATTATATTTATGATTGATTAGTCTGTGTTTCATAGATGCAATGGATTCATTGATTCATTAAACAGTCTAATTCTTAATGAATGGTGGTCTAAAATATATGGTTTGCAATTTAACACATTCTAGATGATAAAAACTGTATCTAGAAATCTTGAGACAGGGTCAAAGAAATGTAATGCACAGAAGAAAGGAGAAAAAACCCAAAACACCCAGTACATGCGCAGAACATTTTTATTGTGCCAGAATTTGTGGTCATCTCATAGAGTTTGAGATCACTTATCACTTCTAAATCAAAATAACCACATCAAGGCTAACTTTTTGGTAAAATATATCAATTTTAGGTTTCTTGGCAGAAATCCACGTTCCTTTCCTTTTGAAGTGGGTTTTTGCTAATTACAAGTATTTATTAGCCTGGGCTTCATGCCAGAATTTTATCTTAATTATTGAAAACCCCGCTTCCCAACGGAAATAAAACGTTGTGCTGCAGAAACACTTAAACTTCTTTTTCGTAAGAAGGTCGATTTTTTTGATCGTTATTTTGTTACCTTTTTTTTTTTCTAGAAGAAATCTATCAGTCAACCATATAAAGGCATAGAAAAAAAAATAGTTATGCAAATACAATAAGTTTAAAATTTAACCCTTTCAGTACATATTTTTTAACAAAAAACCCTATTAATTTTAACCCCTGAAGGACAATGGGCGGTCCCTAAACAATGCATTCTGAGCCCGTACATGTACGGGCTTTGTCATTAAGGGGTTAATATGCCTTTTTTTCTAAAAAAAACCTCTGTAATTTAGATTTTTAATACTTAGTAGTAAGCCTATTGCTTCTAAATTCTCATTGTATGCCTAAAAAAAAAAACAATACTAGGATTTGATCCATTTTATACCAGAAAAATTTTTTTATTTTTTTTCCGCCCCAAAAAGCAAGAACACACATATTGCTACCTTTACAATAAAGGTTTCCAGATCACTGATACACGAGAACATGTAAATATTAAGGCAATAAATAACGTGAGTCATATTGGGACTTTTTCCAATAATTTATACCTTGACTTTGACCCGGCAGTACTTGGATTAACTCCGAATATGTTCACCAGGAAAGGAAGGAGAGGGTCATTCCCACATCATAATGTAACACACATTTCCAGACGTTTACCTCGGGTATGAACTGTTTACATACACCGCTCTGTAATGAAGTTATACACCTCTTTTAGTTTGTTCGTTTTTCCCGGTAACAATGCGAATTAACAGCTCATTAAAGCTTAGTTTCCATTTTCTAGGATGAAGACACAACTGCAGATGTAATTTCGGAGTCTGCAAAGTGAAATGTGTCGAGGCCATGAAAAGAATTATGTTCCTGTAAACCATTCATATATGCCATATAATTTATCCTTTGGCAGATGTTATAAATTGGGAAAAAAATCTGAATCTGAATTTTTCTAAAGAACTTATTTTATATGACTTACATCTGTATTTGCATCTATATTATATATATTATATTATATATATATATATATTTATATATATATATATAATATAATATAAACTATTATATAATTTATAAATACTATATATATCTATATATTATATATATCTATATATTATATATAATATATACTTTAATTTATATATTATATATATATATTATTTATATATATATTATATTATTATTATATATGTGCATGTATATTACATCTGTATGTGTATGTATCCTATTAGCATGGTGGCCACATGTAGAGGAGAAAAGAGTATTTATGAACCAATATAGCATATATAAAACAAATATTATGATCCTGCTTGGTCAATGGTGGACAACTCCATGGTTACCAAATTCACCAGATCTAAGGACAGATAGCACCAACTATTTTAACGATCCACTTATACACCGATAAACACATTTCTTTAAGGGCACGTTGGTCCCATTAAATGTGTTTTTGATACATTTTATCCGTATACAGTCATTCTTTGTTTAAATGTGAAGTTACTTTGTTCTTTCCGCCTGTAGATAATGCAGGAAGTTTCCATTTACAGTGTAACGTTAGTTGGAACGTTGGAATTTGTTGACATCTGTTGTATTGTAGGTGAAGTTTGTTTTCTTACGCCATATATCATTAACTTACTTTCTGCTCATTAACCGGCTCACTTGATTCTCTCCGAGGGATTTGGTGCAGTCTGCCAGTTGCCATCAGCTCAAATAATTCAGAAGTGATCTGTTGGTGATCGGTAGGACCTGGTCCCACGAGGAGAAGGCTGCGCTCTTAATTAGGATGCGGGCTGAAAACCTTAAGTACTTACCCTAGTGTCAGGAAGTGGGACCGGTGGCAGTAGATGTCCATCTTTCAATGCTTGGCGAAAGGCCAGTTTTCCAAATAAATGTTTTCATAGGAAGCAGTGACATAAACAATGTCAGCTGTCTGTATGTCTAACTCTTTATCTGTCTTGGTTCTCTGATGACCGGACCATCTAAAATGCTTAATAATATTATTATTATTATTATTATTGGTTGGGTTATTAAAACCGTTTGTAGACTGGTTGGGTTATTAAAGCAAAGGTGAATTAATAATTGGCCGTGTTTGCCGCAAGGGCTCCTTGTTGCTTGGGGTCTGACTCAATACTGTGTGCGGAAAAAAAAAATAGGAATTTCAGACAAGATCACCAAAAGGCCAATATAGAAAAGCAATAAACAATAATTATTTATTATTTTATTGAGTTAATTGTAGGGGACCTTTCCCCGCCTGTTGTTTTTAGACATATAATCATTTGTTAATATGAAAGACCAGTCAACAGATTGTTCTTCATTAATAGTTAACTGCATCTTCCACACACAGCCAGAAAAAGTCTTCAAAGGACTCAAGGAAGGCACTTCTTACCCCTGTCTTACTCCTCCATTGTAGCAGAATATGACCTCATATCCTGGAACTTCCTGCCTTTAGAGAGGTCCGTGCCGTACAGGAAACCTCAGGCGCCATGATTGGTAACATTAGAGAGGTCCTATGACAACTTCCCTAAGGCTACAAATCAGCAGGGTTTGGAACCTCATTCCTGGGGCTCCCCTGCGGCCCCAGGGCCTATACCAGCATCCAGGCTGGCTAACATGTAATCTGGCTTAGCTTCATTGACTCTTCATAATGTAGATTTTGACCATTTATGCTGTCGTTAATTAGAAGCAAAATTTCAGTCTCGCCTGAACTAAAGCCCCTCGCGGATACATCGCTTATGCAAACAGGCCGTAGGTGAGACAATGAGCTGGGACCCCTCTGTCTCAGATTGAATCTAGAATCCATGATACCCTCCTAATGAACTGGCTTATCTCACTTCTATGCCATTGACCATGGTCCTTCTACAAATCCTGGCTTTTTTGGCTCACATTAGTCACCAGTCTCTTTACATTTTTTAACATACTGATTATTACTTTTTTTCTTGTTTCCTTTATGTCATTTCCTTTTTCTACTATTGTGAAACAAAATAACAGAATTCTTAAAAAAAAAA
>VKOC01001687.1:0-18831 GCA_009364415.1 Spea multiplicata
AGTTATTGTGCCGTGTATTGCGTATTCTAGCTTCATATTAGTTATTCCCGTTTATGATCCTGGCTATTCCTTTGACGTTGCTGCTTTCCATTGTCCTGACCCTGGTCTACTTAACGGCTCTCCTGATCTCCTGTGTACCGACCCTGGTCTACTTAACGGCTCTCCTGATCTCCTGTGAACCTGACCCCGGCTCTGTATACGGACTCTGCTATTACCAGTACCTGTTGTTTTCCCACCTGGCGTATTCTACCTGCATACTGGACTCCTCTCTCTCCTCAAACCTTACACCCGCACACTGACACTCACCGCAGGAGTTATTCAGCCCAATCCCCTGATACCAACAGAGGGGCCCTTAGTAACAGAGAACCAGGACTTAGAGGATCCCAACAGCAAGGAGGCCAAGTGCAAGCAGGTAGATATAGGTATTGAGTAAATAAGGTGAAGGAATCGCCAGACGAACCCCACAGGAGAATAGAACTGAAGGGGTAAACACGGTTAAGGTAGTCGTACAAGCCAGAGGGTCGAAACACGGAGTGGGAAGTCACGGAGTGACAAGCCAAACTGGTACACGGATATCCGGGCAGAGGTATAGAGTCAAAATCCAAAGAGTATTCAGACAAGCAAAGGGTCAATGGCAACAAAGATCACAGCAGCAAAATGAAGTATAAGACTACAACAGGGTGCAGGAGAAACTGATTTCCGGCTTTTTAAAACAGGCGCCAGTCAAAAAACCCCGCCTCCACGATGACATCACGGCCGAGCCTCCAGCCGTACATCACAGCCCCGATACCAGCTAGGTGGCTTAGCCGCACCCCCAGAGTTCCTGTAGGCGATGCCGGGAGAAGAGTTAAGTCCTCTGTAAGGGGAATTCCCAGACTTAACCCCTCGAGTAGCGCGCCTGCGGCAGTGTTCTTGTCTGCCGGAGGCGGAGCTCCGGAACGGAGTCTCAGGTTTCTGGCGTCCGCGGACTGCAGTCCGCTCGCCAGTACCGGGAGCCGGGAGATCGGAAACCCGGTGTCTGCAAGTGGCAATCCGCCCGCCTGTGCCGGGAGCCGGGACATCGGATACCCACCAGGTGCCGGAACCGTGACACGGGCTCTGAAAGAATGGAGGCATTTGCTTGAGGGAACTTCCGTACCAATCCTAATTCTCACGGATCATAAAAACCTCACCTACCTGTCCGAGGCTAAATGCTTAACTCCGAGGCAGGCCCGTTGGGCGTTATTTTTCTCCTGTTTTAATTATGTGGTCTTGTACCTGTCAGGGACCAAAAATGTCCGGGCCGATGTCCTCTTTAGTTCTCGAAAGCTAAAGAAGACTGTCCTCCTAGTCCGATTATTCCCCCGGACCGAGTACTGGCTACCATACGTACCAGCATAACATCTCCCCTCGGGGACAGAATATGGGCCGCTCAAGTAGATGCACCTGCTGAAACCCCCTCAGGGCGTCAGCAGGTAATCCCAGGAGGAACCAACTTCTCTGGTCAGTTTCCCGTCTCTTCTGGTGGCCAGGAACTAACAAACATATTGTTGCCTTCGTAGACTAAATCACCCCGTCACCATTCAGTGGGCCATCTCCAAACCATACCTAATGGTGAGAGGCCATGGTCACATCTTGCCATGGATTTCATAGTCAACCTTCAACTGTCTAACGGTAACACAGTTATCCTCATGGTTGTCGACCGGTTTTCTAAAATGATACACTGCATACCATTCAAAAAGCTCCCTTCCTCTAAGGAGTCGGCTACGGTTTTTATCAAGGAGATCTATTGGCTATACAGGGTTCCCAAAGTCATGCTTTCTGACCAGGGTAGCCAGTTTGTCTACAGATTTAGGGCTGCGGAAAAGGCCAATCAGGCCTTGGAGCAATTTCTGAGGTGCTACATCTCGGACCACCAAAGTAATCGGTCGGAACTGCTACCCTGGGCGGAATTTGCTCATAATAGTACTTTCTTGGCCTCCACCCGGTTCTCCTCTTTCATGGTGAATTATGGGTATGAACCCTACATGATTCCTGATAATTTCGCTTCCCAGAGTATTCTGGCACTGTAGGATCATCTTCAGCAGATCCATTCCACATGGGTGCAGGTTCAGGAGGCAATTTGATGCTCACAACAGTGTCAGGAGTTCCAGGCTAATCATAAACACCTACCCGCACCTTCCTATCATGTCGGGGAGAGTGTCTGGTTATCCTCCAGAAATCTCCACCTCCTGTGGGGCCTTTCCGTATCCTCTGACGGGTAAACCTGTGGCCTATGCCCTGGATCTTCCTTCCAACATGCACATCCACAATGTGTTCCACGTCTCACTGTTGAAACCTCTGATCTGTAAGAAGCAGATTATGAAAACTTTTTTTTAGCACCATTAGATACCAAATAATATACAGTATGCTGTAATCCAAGGTTACTTCAGGTTACAAATGAATAAGATGTGTTGGGATTTGTCATTATTGCTGTAACGAGGCTTCTTCTCTGCAAATCCCCAGTGTTCTTGTACAGAGACGTCATGTTCTTTGCACAGTATAAAGACCTCGGAAAGACTTATTGGCTGTTACTTCACTGAACTTCTGGTTACAGAAACTAAGCCGGGTCTTACCAGAAAATTACATTTCCAAAGGTGCTTGGTTTTCATCAAAATATTGGAGAAGACCTTTACTTAAACTTCCTACCAGATGGTGGAACAGGACGCGGTGGAGAGATGCATTCATCAAGCTTCCATATTTTTAATCTGATGGTAAAAATGGAAAATAATGCAACTAAATAACGCTTATTCAGTATGGAATTTTAAATGCATTTATTTTGTTTTGGTAATTCCCTTTGCTCTTTACTAAAATAGCAGCCCAAAATGTAAAGACATTGAAAATCTTTCTATTTCTTACAAATAAAAAAAATAAAAAATATTATATAATATAATATATATATATATATAAATTGTGGATTAATAGAGAATTAATTTTACGGATGTTATTACTAAGAAATATGTTAGATTATTCTTTTCTACTTTTCTGATTCCATATATTTCTCTTGCATGTTTAGTTGGAACTACAGATTAAAAACCAAAATTCTCTTGACTAAATTGCACTTTTTGGCCAATGGAACATTATTATGGGATTTTTTTTTTTCATAATTTTAAATCAGTATGATGATCTATATGACATTTTGTAATTCAGGCTGGATGAAAACAGAAATGCACAAGTCTACATGTTGATAAGAAACAAACGAGTGAGTCTAAAATGAGGTGATTTGGTCAACTTTTCTTTTATTTCTAATTTTTTAGCAGGTTTTGGATACAGACTGGAAACCTCTATCTTTGATATCAAGATCTTAAAATATAATTTTGACTGCTTTTTCCAGTATTTGGAGCACTGAAGAGGACTGGATAACCAGAGAATAACTTGGTTTTACTGTTAATATTTTCTTAATAACTTGGTAACAATCACTACGTTAACATCATCTTGGTGTAAAAACAACCAAATTATCTGCTTTCCTCTACAACAATATTCAAGCGCAAAAATTCTGTAAAATTCGGTTTCAAATATTTTTTTTTCTAAATTATAGGATATGTTCAACGAGACAGAAGTGGTGGAGATTCTGCTGTTGGGTTTTCAGAATCCACAGATTTTAAACTCTGTTCTGTTTGTTCTGTTCCTTGTGATCTACATCTTGACGTTAGCCGGGAACCTGCTGATTATTATATTGGTGGCAAAGTATCAGAGGCTGAAATCTCCCATGTATTTCTTCCTCACTCAGTTATCGGTGTGCGATATCCTTATATCCACCATCATAGTCCCCAACATGCTCCATGTTTTAATCAGTGGGGGAAGCAAAATATCTTTAGCTGGCTGCATCACTCAGTTTTACTTTTTTTCTATTTCAGAAGGCGCCGAGTGTCTCCTTCTCACGGTGATGTCCTATGACCGATATTTGGCCATTTGTCACCCGCTGCGTTACACATCTATCATGAGTTTTAGGCTTTACCTCCAACTCATTCTCATTTCTTGGCTTTTGTCATGTGTATTTTCATTTTCTGTTGCCCCATTCCTTTCTGTTTTAGAGTTCTGTGGTCGTGTCATTGACCATTATTTCTGTGATCTTGCTCCCCTTATAGAGTTGTCGTGTTCAAAGCATACTCTTGTAGAACTTTTAGATTTTGTGTTAGGCATCCCCTACATAGGTGTCCCTTTCTTCTTCATTATTTTTACTTATGTCTCCATTTTTATCACCATCCTTGGAATCTCCTCCAGCATCGGGAGACAGAAAGCCTTCTCCACCTGCAGCTCCCACTTGACTGTAGTGTGCGCCTACTATGGGACTCTAATAGTAGTTTACATTGCCCCCACCAAAAGGCATTCATTTAACGTTAATAAATTATTATCTCTTCTATTTTCAATGCTATGTCCATTTTTCAACCCGATTATATACAGTCTTAGGAATGAGGATATCAAAATAAGTGTGAAAAAGTTTATGTCAAAGAGCCCCAAAGGAATCTAAAATACATCAAAATTGGGTTTTCTTCTTTGACGCAAGTGGTTACTGGGATTCAAAGCTCATTTCTAGTTTAGATGAGATATTATGGGGAACTGAGACCAGAGCTTGTCAGGTAAATTCTATCTACACAAAAGTGTAACGTACAATATTTTCCCCCCACATTCTTAGTTGACTGTGTTCGCTTAACAAAATATACAGCATATTGGTAATACCTCTATGCTTAGTAAGAAAATACTTAACACATAAGGGTAATTCAGGTATCTGATGTACCTTGCCCATGAATTCTTTCACAATATGTACTGCAACACAGATTATCGGCACATGGTAACCAAAAATGCCATGGTGGAGTCCCCTGAAAAGGTCCCACTTTTCTGCTAAGCAGGGGGAATAGGTAGCTCTTCAGAGTGCCCCCCTCTATTAAAGATTTTAGTGGTCCTTCTATTGAATAGAAAGACCAAGAGGATTCAGCTGTCTTATACGCCTTCTGGCCAGGGATGGAAGGAAGGGGTCTCAAGAAACAAAGAAAGGGACCTGGTGTCCATCGTGGTTTTCTGGCACTTGGCACTTTTTTTGTTTTTTACAGCGGAGCCACTGACCTTGGGGCTTCAAAAAAATAAAATATAAATATGCTACAAAATCTTGACCACTCTCCATTTCCCTGGTTCTTCTGGGTACATCAGTAATGTTATATCCCAAGGCTCTCATAAAGAAGCCAGCATGTCCTATTATGGTGTAAATGACTTAGAAATGCTCTGGGCAAAGGAGAAGAGAGTTCTTATAACTGCAGGTCAAAGGAAAAAGCCGATTGAACTACAAGTGTCATGCATCTTTCAAATTTGTGATTTGTGAGTGATTGAAGTTCATCTTCTCCATCAATGATTATGAGTGATATCAGAAGCATGACTAAAAAGATATGATTCCCCTGATTTTGTTCTTTGCAGTTGAATCCATTGAGTACAGATTATCAAAGATACTGTGTTGAGTAGACAGGCCGGCCCAGCTGTAGATGTTTTAAGTAGATGGCTATGGCTTTGATGGCACACTTTATTTCAAGTCTTTTAGATTAACTGAATATTGAATCCCATGAGAAAAGTATCCATGCCACATCATCCATTTCTTTCCTAGATTCACTAATATGGCATACCTTTATGTGAGGTCAATGAGAACCATCATGTCCTTGCCCAAATGTATGCCGGCCATATGGACTGTAGAACTTTATTCCTTCTGAGAAGACTGTTACTGCTCAATTTATTTTTCATTTAAGAACATTGAAAATTTTAATAAAATAATTAAAAAAAAGATTTTTTCTTTTGAGAAACCGCTTTGTGTTATCATAATATGGATTTTGTTATGTGTTGCTAGGATATGTATGGCTGTTTAGTTGCTTTTCTCATACAAGGCAAGAATTTATTTATTGGATGGAGGGAATAACAAGGTTTTACAGTCATTCATTTTCAATTTGCATAACAGGGCTTGTGAATGTTTGTATTGTCTCTGAAAATGTCAGTGAAAAGGTGTCAGGACTGGGGTGGGAGCATAAGGCAGGTAGTGCAGTCCGACCCAGAGGCAGGCAATCCGTAATACCAGATAGCAAAGTCAATAATTAGTCCAGAAGGTCAAGGCAGACTGCACAACGGGTTAACAAGCCAAGGTTGTGGGACAGGAGACAAACAGTATAATCCAAGTCTTAAAACAAAGATCAAGCCGAGAGGTCAAGTGAGGTCAGTGAGCTGTAGCAAGGAACACAAGGTGAATCCCAAGGGCTTGGAGGTAAGGGACCCCTCAGCTGCATGATTGCTGGTCTGGGGACCTGACACTCTAACTAATTAGTAAGTATACATTTAAAATACAATAACACTGAAATCTAGCAATCTCAGAAGGTTTCTAGAAACATTTTTAGTGGGGCGATAGGATCCTAATCTAAATTCTATGGGGAACATCTGCCAACCATTTACTTAGGCCTTCCTTTAAACTGGAACAATCCCAACCCAGGAATAATACCCATATAAATCCTTGATGTAGAGAGGATAGTAAAAGGACTAAAAAAGAGAACAATCTGGTTGTCAGTAAGACGGGTTTTTCACAGATTGTAAAGTTTGGATCACATAACTCTTCGCCTGGCTTAACCGCAATGGATGGAGACTGAATGGATGCAAGTTGATTTTCTTGTATTCGTTTTGCCAGACGGCTTTACCGAATGTCCGAGCTGGACTTTTGTCCAACGTGTATGAGTACTCACACTTAAGTGAATAGACCTGTTCAACTAGAATCTTGGTCAATCATTTACTTTGAAATTGCGCAATACAGCTCTTTGCTTATCCTCTTGCCCCATAACACTGCCATTAACCACTGCCATTAAGTATCAAATTATGAAAACGTTTTTGGCACCATTAGATACAGAGGAATATACGGTATGCTGTAATACAAAAACAAAATTAACCCCACTCCAGCTGATGACTGGATAGCTGACCAATGGTTGACCCCAAGCATGGCTGGGTCTTGTAACCCCTTCCGCCTATACATCTCCAGTGGTCTCTGCTCTTTGCCTATCCTCTTGCCCCATAATACTGCCATTAAGCAGCAGATTATGAAAACTTTTTTAACACCATTAGATGCCAAATAATATACAGTATGATGTAATCCAAAAAAATCAAAATCTTTGGGTTACTTCAGGTTACAAATTAATAAGATGTGTTGGGATTTGTCATTATTGCTGTAACGAGGCTCCTTCTCTGCAAATCCCCAGTGTTCTTGTACAGAGACGTCATGTTCTTTGCACAGTATAAAGACCTCTGAAAGAGTTATTGGCTGTTACTTCACTGAACTTCTGGTTACAGAAACTAAGCCGGGTCTTATCAGAAAATTACATTTCCAAATTTGCTTGATTTTTATCAAAATATTGGAGAAGACCTTTATTTAGTCTTCTTACCAGGTGGTGGAACAGGACGCGGTGGAGAGATGCATTCACCAAATTCCATATTTTTAATCTGATGGTAAAAAAAGAAAATAATGCAAATAAATAACGCTTATTCAATATGGAATTTTAAATGACATTTAATATTCTGCATTTATTTTGTTTTGGTAATTCCCATTTATCTAGAATTGATAGTTCAATAAAGAATTCATTTTACGGATGTTATTACTAAGAAATATTTTAGATTATTTTTCTGTTATATTATTATATTCCATATTTTTCTCTTGAACGTCTTAGTTGGAACTGCAGATATGTGAGACCAGAGTGTGAGTGCTGTTGACCAAAACTGTTGTCTTGACTTCTCAACTAAATTGCAAATTTTGGCCAATGGAACATAATTATGGATTTTTTCATAATTTTACAATAATTATAATGATCTAAATGACATTTTGTAATGTAGGCGATTTTGTCTAAAAATTAGGTGATTTGGTCATCTTTTCTTGTTATTTCCAATTTTTTTAGCAGGTTTTAGATACAGACTGGAAATCTCTATCTTTGATCTCAAGATCTCAAAACATCATTTTGACTTCTTTTTCCAGTATTTGGAGGACTGAAGAGGACTGGATAACCAGAGAATAACTTGGTAACAATCGCTACGTTAACATCATCTTGGTGTAAAAACAACCAAATTATCTGCTTTCCTCTACAACAATATTCATGCAAAACTTCGTCCTACAGGGGCAGGGTGGAAAAAATGTGAGTTTAGTAAAATTCATTTCAAATATTATTTTTTTTTTTAAGTTGTAGAATATGTTCAACGAGACAGAAGTGGTGGAGATTCTGCTGTTGGGTTTTCAGAATCCACAGAATTTGAACTCTTTGTTATTTGTTCTGTTCCTTGTGATCTACATCCTGACGTTAGCCGGGAACCTGCTGATTATTATATTGGTGGCAAAGTTTCAGAGGCTGAAATCTCCCATGTATTTCTTCCTCACTCAGTTATCAGTATGCGATATTCTTGTACCCACCATCATAGTCCCCAACATGCTCCATGTTATAATTAATGGAGGAAGCAGAATATCTTTGACTGGCTGCATCACTCAGTTTTACTTTTTTTCTATTTCAGAAGGCACCGAGTGTTTCCTTCTCACAGTGATGTCCTATGACCGGTATTTGGCCATTTGTCACCCACTGCGTTACACGTCCATCATGGGTTTTAGGCTTTACCTCCAACTCATTCTCATTTCTTGGCTTTTGTCATGTATACTTTCATTTTCTGATGCCCCATTCCTTTCTGTTTTAGAGTTCTGTGGTCGTGTCATTGACCATTATTTCTGTGATTTTGCTCCCCTTTTAGAGTTGTCTTGTACAAAGCCTACTCTTGTTGAACTTGTAGATTTTATCATAGCCATACCAGGTGTAGGTGTCCCTTTCTTCTTTATTATTTTTACTTATGTCTCCATTTTTATCACCATCCTTGGAATCTCCTCCAGTGTCGGGAGACAGAAAGCCTTTTCCACCTGCAGCTCTCACTTGACTGTAGTGTGCGCCTACTATGGGACTCTAATAATAGTTTACATTGCCCCCACCAAAAGGCATTCTTTTAACGTTAATAAAGTATTATCTCTTCTATTTTCAATGCTATGCCCATTTTCTAACCCGATTATATACAGTCTTAGAAATGAGGATATCAAAATAAGCTTGAAAAAGTTTCTGTCAAAGAGCCCAAGAGGAATTTAACTTTCATCTTCATAAAGTATCTGCACTTTGCCTTCCTCTTTCAAAGATACAGAAGAGATAAACACGGCAAAATCGGGATTTCTTCTTTGACCCGAGCATTCAATGCTCATTTCTAGTTTAGATGAGATATTATGGGGAACTGAGACCAGAGCATGTCAGGTAAATTCTAGATACACCATATTGTTCCCCCACATTGTTAGTTGATTGTGTTCACTAAACAAAATTGTTACACTTGATAACATAATTTGCAACCAATATACAGTATATTGGTAATAACTCTAAGCTTACATTGGCAATAGTAAGAAATTACTTAACACATAAGAGTGATTCAGGTATCTGATGTACTTTGCCCATGAATTCTTTCACAATATGTACTGCAACACAGATTATGGGCACATGGTTATGCATTGCGCAAGACACCAAAAATGACATGGTGGAGTCGGGTCCCCTAAAAAGGTTCCACTTTTCTGGTAAGGAGGGGGATCGGATGAAGATTTTAGTGGTCCTTCACTTGGATGGAAGGACCACGAAGATTTGGCCATCCTACACGCCTTCTGGCCAGGGGTGGAAGGAAGGGGTCACAAATGCCTTCGTAGAGTGCAGTTCCTCAAAAAAAAAGGAAAGGGACCTGGTGTCTTGGCACTTTTTTGTTTTTTTTTTATAGCTGAGCCAATGACCTTGGGGCTTCAATAAATAAAATATAAATGTGCTATATAAATGACTGAACTTTCATTTCTGACATTGTGACCTTTGTCTTGATCATCTACTCCCCATCTTGACCATTCTCCATTTCCCTGGTTCTTCTGGGGACATCAGTAATGTTATATCCCAAGTCTCTCATAAAGAAGCCAACATGTCCTATTATGGTGTAAATGACTCAAATGAGGAAGCAGATTGGACTGCAAGTGTCATGTATCTTTCAAATTGAAAATTATGTCTGCTAAGATATTTATGGATGTTTATAACATGTATTTTCTCATAGAAGGCAAGAATTTATTGGATAGAGGAGAATAATTAGGTTTTATAGTCATTCATTTTCAATTTGCGGCCCAGAGACTGAATGTGGCTGCAGCTCCAGCCCTTCAAGGGAACAATTCTGTAACCTGGCTGGAGCTCTTAATCGCCAGTACAGCCCTGTTTGCCCAGACAGCAGCCTCACTACATGGGGGATAACATAGGTGGGGGAAACCCATTGTATCCCTTAATCCCCTCCCCCTGATACATTGCCTGAGTACTGTTGGAATTTGTGATGGGATGTAAACCGATACGATTGGGGGTTGGGTTCAGTGCACATTGAGAACAAGAATGTTAATAGAATTAAGGATCTATATAAGTATTGTGTGGTTTTAATACAATTTGTTCTTGTTTTACTACGAATGGTGGTCTCACTGTTCCTTGGACAGCTGGGGCTATCTGTATGAGGGGTCTGACTGGCGATTACTCAGCCCTCCAACAGGGGTACCCAGCCTTGGGTACGGTGACCCTGTTACATTGGTTGCAGCGGTGGAATGAATCCCACGATTTGGGTGAAGTTCAAACCATCAGCCGGGACCCTGACTGAAGATATACATATCTACAACAGCCTAAGACATCCGGATAGAGAGCCTCGGACTGAGCACTCTGCAGAAAAATATCCAGTGGCATCTGTCTCGGTACACCGGAGGAGCGACACCGAAGAAAGTGACGGCAGTCATTGAGTTATGCCACCAGGAGCAGAGCAAGAGAGCATCCGTGCTCCTCAGTTTAGGGGAGCAGACAGCCAAAATACCATACCTGGAGGTCAGTAGGAGACAGTGCCTTACTCTGCAATTCAAGCAGAACAAATGGGTGCTGCTCTTGGTGAGTAAACTGACCAGCCGGGCTAGGACAGCAATTGAGTCCATGCCCACCAAGGATTGCCAAGACTATGAGAGGGTCAAGGAACAGTTATTGGCCCGCTTCGGAGTCACCCCAAAAGCACACAGGATGAAATTCCACAGCCTGCGCAGATCCGAAGGGAATCGTTGGGAGAGTGGACCCACCGCATGAGATTCGAGGGCACCATACCGACACCGTCGAGGAGGTGACCCACCTCATCCTCTGAATGGGTAAGGGACAGAAAACCCCTCATAGTAGATGAAGCTGTGATTTTGGTGGATGAATATCTTGACTCACAGCGCACTGCTCATATAGACATTCACTGAAGAGCCCAACCTATTCTAAAATGCAGCCCCGGGGGCATGCCCGCCCTACTGTGGTCCGAGGATTACAGAGACCAGAGGGCAGGACCTGCTTCCGATGCAGGCAGGTAGGACACCTACAAACTGCTTGTCCTACTGCTACCTGGCCCACTGAAAGACTCCCGGGGTAGACTGCCTTAGGATACCAACAACCCGGGTACAACCTGATTGGGGCACTGGGACATGTACTGTGGATGTGGGGCTCATGTCTGAACTCCCAGCGGAGGTGCTGCTGGCTAACGACCTGGGACACTTAACCTCAGCCTACACTGAGACCCTTACGCCAGAGGTCTGCAAAGCGGTAACGCGCCAACAGAGCCAGAGGGAAGAAAGGAGGAGGAGACCCAGATAAACATTGACAATGCCCCTGACAATACCCCTGACTTTAGCCTAGAAGATATGCAGGACTGTGACGGGAACCAGAGCCCTGACCTACCCACCCCAAGTAGCCCTAACGGGAAAGAGACTAAGGTACCCAAAAGGCAGCTGTATGTACCCCAGAAATATCGGGCTATCCTACTATGAGTAAGCCATGATATACCCCTGGCTGGCCACTTGGAAAAGACCACACGATCACTCACCTGACCCGCAACTTCTTCAATATTATAAATATTCGATTGATACACACAGTGCATATGCTACTCATATAGTTTTGAAGTGAGATACACAACAGTTTTCAGTTAGGTCCCCCCTATTTTATTGAAGTTTATCATTTTGGGTGTATTTTCTTCTCTATGTGCCTCACATACATATAGTACCGTATATCTTAGTATATCTCTATATGTTTCTGCTAGGGTCTTATATGGACATCCGTTATTGTTCCTTTCTACTACTGATGTCCCTTGTATTTTTACTTATTTATTATATATTTTTGTAACGGGTTTTTGGATAGGCCCAGCAATATATCTGTGGTCCTTTACCCCAGCTACCTCTTTGTGCTCTGCAGGCCCTGGGAGTTGGGATACATAACTGTAGCAGCGCCTCCACCCAACGGAGCATCCAGGGTATAGATGTGAGCTCCCGCCGGGAACAGCCGAGTGATGAATAAAACTGACACAGGGCTAACTCAAAATGAACTTTGTAGTGCACAGCAAAACACCATGCATAAACGTAACAGAAAAACATGAAATACAGTACAATGAAATATACAGAATATACAATATGAGGTTCACCCTCCCACAACAATCACTGCGGCCCACCCTGATCTTCACCCTAGTGGCCGCTGGGTACCTTTAGTTGGTGCACATAACACAGTTGGGGCCCATGAGTAACTTACTCCACAGTATTGGTTGAATTATATTGGAAACTTCAGTATGTCAGTGGGACTGGAGACCAAAATCTTTTATTGGTGTGTGGCTAAGTTCAGGGTGCCCTGTTGTGGATACAGGGGGAGAGGTTTTAGGCTTACCACTCCACAGTCTGCTATCAGGGCAGTTCAAATTGTAACCTCTTCACTGCCAACTCTGCTGCAAGATGTCTGCTGGAAGATTCTGCCAGGATGCTGCAGCTCTCCTCTGAGCATGGATTTCAAGCAGGCCTCTGTTCCTAGGCCTCTCTCACTCTCCTTCTCTCTCAGCATCCTCTGGCATCCAACTCTGAACTCCTCTCCCCAAACTCCCAATGGCCCCTTTTTCACCTCATCCATGTGCTTTGCAGTTCGCCATCTGCTGGTCACTCCATAAGAACTGCAGGTGAGTCAGTGACACAGCAGCAATCACTAAAATCCCTTGAGGGGTTACATTTTTATTTACTCATTATGCATTCGTTATTTATTCTGAGCCTGTTCCGTTGCCCAGTTCTGCCTCACTTTTATGATTGACGCTGTGTTTTCCCGGCCGATCGGATAGGTTTGATCCTTCAGCGTTTGAAGTGGTGCGAGGTCAGATTGTGTATTCCCTTCTCCGAGACGCCGCCCTGTTCCTTCGTCACATTGGAGGAGGCAAGATTCTCCCGTTTTGTATACTCCATCACACCAGGAGAGGCGTGGAGTCCTAGGCATCACGTTGAAAAGAATCCACTATGAGAGGCTCGTCATAGGATGGATTGACCGAATGTTACAGGTTTTATACGTATGTCTTATTTACGGACTTTCTCCATTGTGAGTTCTAAACGCTTATTCTCCTGAAAAAGCCTATTAGGTGAAACGCGTCGAGAGATATCACTACCGCACTTTTTGGGGATTGTGATTGGAAACGCTCATGCATAACAGCGAGGTTATGCCAACAACACTTTAAGTGCATTCTGTTTTTCTTCTTGTGATATAGATGAAGATACCGCACCATTTGTGTTCTTTGGTTTACTTATAGAGTCTATAGAAGAAATAAAGACCTGATTTTATAAAGTTTTCTGAAGAGCCTCCTTTACCATCATTGTTTGTGAGTGCAGCTATAACACTTTTTAATTTTTGTTTAATTTTTTATGTACTCACATGCGCATGCGCCCCTGTTTTTGTTGTACCCGCAACTTCTTCTAGCTAGGTCTTACCTCGGATGTGGAGCGCTACCTTCGTACCTGTGATGCTTGTCAGCGAGCTGGGAAGCATGGAGACCATCCCAAAGCCCTGTGTCAGGGTTCAGCCCCAGCCCTGCAAACTGCCAGGCATGGCCGCCCCTTTAAGTGGTCTGCCTGGAGTTAAACTCCTCTCCACAGCTTGCTGTCCTGTTTATTTCTGTCTGTATCTTATGTACCTTTGCCCTCTTTGCCTTATACATCTCAGCTCCTCACTCCAGCCCCTATGTTCTTTGCCTTGTTGCCTGTCCTTTGTGGCATCCTGTACCATATATGCATGTCTTGCTATGTGTTTTGTTATATCATTACCCTGCCTCCTTCACCCGAAGCCTAGACGACTCTCACCTGATCTGATGAACAGGCTTTATATCCCAGTAACAGAGGTGTGAGTTCATTAAGTTCTTTGGAGCTGTAGTTCATGCCAAATGCTGGATCTGCCTGTTGGATTTACCTGCCTGCCTGTTACCTCTTTGACCCGGACTGCCTTTTGTATTTACCCTTTTGCCAGCCTGTTACCTGTTTGACCTGGACTGCCTACTGGATTTCCCTTTTTTGCTTGTACCTGTCCCAGGCCCTTTTGAATACTTACCTGGACTTTTCTACCCTCATACTCCCCACCAGTCTGCATGCATTATATGCCTCCTACTTTGCTGGTGAGATGTCTGCTTTGCTTTGTGTAATATAACCTATAACCAAACATTCCGCTTGTGTTTTTTGTCAAGTTTATTTCAATCACTGCGTTCTTACACTCCTGTGCCCTGGACTCCAACATCCAGTTAAGGGCTGTAATATGATGAGCCTGACACCCCGCTACATTCCCTGCCTATCATTGGGGAGCCCTTCAGTAGGGTAGCGGTAGACATCATAGGTCCTCTACCCCGACCAAGTGCCTCCGGGAAAAAATACATACTGACGCTAGTAGACTTTGCCACTCGGTACTTTGAAGCAGTTCCTCTAGCTAATGTTACAGCTCGCTCAGTGGCTGATGCACTTATGGGTATATTTTCAAGAGTAGGGTTACCCAGAGAGGTTTTCTCTGATCACGGGTCACAGTTCTGTGCAGACCCCGACAGGTCTGGGATCTATGTGGGATCCGAACCCTGTGCAATGCCCCCTACCACCCCCAGTCCAAAGGTCTATGTGAACGCTTTAACGGGACATTGAAGCAAATGCTCCGGACATTTGCGGTCACATACCGGGACTGGGAGAAATTCCTGTCGCACTTCCTGTTTGCATACCGGGAGGGGCCCCAGGAGTCTACTGGGTTCTCACCCTTCTAATTACTTTTTGGGAGATGTGTAAGGAAGAAGCGACCCCCCTACTGGAGTACGTCCTGAAGCTTAAGTACCGGCTGACGGCGCTCACTGCCTCGGTGGTAGAGAGTCTGAGATCAGCAAAGGGTAGGCAGAAGAGTTGGTATAATCATAACGCCCAGAGCCGTACACTGATTGTAGGGCAAAACTGTTGGTCTTGAAGCCAGAAAAACAGATAAGCTCCAGGCTGCCTTATCTGGTGATAAAACAGCTCTGTGACACCATGTACCTGGTCGCCAAGTGTTCAGGTGAAAGGATCCAACGAACCGTTCATGTGAACATGTTGAAAGCATACCAGGCTAGCATAAAGACTAGAGGAGGTAGCGCCCATTTGTGCCCCAGCCGCAGAAGACCCAGAGAGTATATCACTCCCAGTAGGCCCAGAGGGAGTGAAAGTGTCCAAGCAGCTGGAAGCCACCCAGCAAGAGCAAGTTAGAGCTGTGCTATACCAGCATAGGACCAGGTTCTCCCTACTCCCAGGGTGCACCTCCAGGGTGGTCACCCCTTAGACAGGCAGCCTACAGGGTACCAGAGGCAGTCAGGGCAGAAATGCGGACTCCGGTTGTATTAGTCCCTAAGGACGGGACTTCCTAGTTCTGTGTGGACTACCAGAGGCTCAATGACCAGACCACGACAGACACCTTAGATCTCTGTAAGAGGTATTGGCAAATTCCACTTGACTCGGACGCGGTTCTGAAGATGGCATTCATCACCCCCTTCGGCTTGTACCAGTTTAAGGAATGTCCCAAGCCAGATAGAGGTGGTAGTCCGCTGGCCAACCCAACATATGAAGACCCAGGTGTTAGCTTTCCTAGGTACCCCTGATGCACCTGACTAAAAAGAATCACCGCAAGCAAGTCCTGTGGTCTCCAGAGTGTGAAACCACTTTCCAGACCCTCAAAGCCGTGCTTGTCACCACACCTGTCCTAGCTGCTCCTGATCCCTCCAAACGCTTTTCTCTCCACACAGATGCCTCTGCTTTTGGATTGGGAGCTGTGCTAAGTCAAGTAGGGTCTGATGGCCGTGAGAACCCCGTAGCTTACATTAGTCATAAGCTACTACCCCGAGAGGTTGCATATGCAGCCATGGAGAAAGACTGTTTGGCTCTGGTCTGGGCTCTCAAGAAATGTCAGCCTTATCTCTATGGACTCTCCTTCACCGTGCTCACGGACCACAATCCTCTAGTTTGGCTCCATTGTGTAGCTGGGGACAATGGGCAAGTGTTGCGGTGGAGCCTGGCCCTGCAGCCATATGACTTTAAGGTCCAATACCAGCCGGGTAAACAGAATGGGAACGATGATGGCTTATCTCGGCAATCAGACCTGGATGTGTGAAATGTATCATCCTGGACAGCCTCAAACGAGCTTGAGGGCCCAAACATTCTTTCTCCACGGCTGCATATGTAACCTCTCAGTGTAGTAGCTTATGACTGATGTAAGATACGTGGTGCTCACGGCCATCAGACCCTACTTGACTTAGCATGGCCATGCGAACAACTCTATTGGTCGCCTGCAGGGGCCTCCTCTGGCATCAACCAATAGACGAGTCCCTTGCTGGCGACAAATAGTCACTTGCACGGCCCTTTAACTCCTGATGGGGAACTTGGCCTGTCTCCCTGCCCCAAGTTTAACTCCTGATGACGAACCTATGGATGTTTATCTACACAGCATCGCAAGGGTTAATGGGAACAGAAATCCGTAGGTTCGCCATCAGTCACCCTTCGTGTTCGTTTTCATGTTCACCCGAATACGAATGCACAAGTCTAGTACTGATGGGATTTATGATGGGATGTGAGCTGATAGAATTGAGGATTGGGTTCGGTGCACATTAAGAACAAGAATGTTAATAGAATTGAGGATCTATATAAGTTCTGTGTGGTTTTAATAAAAGTTGTTCTTGTTTTACTATGCATGGTGGTCTGACTATTCCTTGGATAGCAGAAGCAATCTGTATGAGGGTACTCATTGGCGATTCCTCAGCCCTCCAACAGAGGTACCCAGCCTTGGGTATGGTGACCTTGTTACAGGGTTAACTAGCCAAGGTTGTGGGACAGGAGACAAACAAGATAATCAAGTTAGTAAGTCAAAGATCAAGCCGCGAGGTCAAGTGAGGTCAGCGAGCTGTAGCAAGGAACACAAGGTGAATCCCAAGGACCTGGACGAAGGTAAGGGTCCCCTGAGCTGCATGAGTGCCCAACCCAGGAATAATATGCATATAAATCCATTATGTAGAGAGGATAGTAAAAGGACTAAAATCCAGAACAATCTGGTTGTCAGTAAGACGGGTTTTTCATAGATTGTAAAGTTTGGATCACATAACTCTTCGCCTGGCTTAACCACAATGGATGGAGACTGAATGCATGCAAGTTGATTTTTTTGTATTCGTTTTGCCAGTCGGCTTTACCGAATGTCCGAGCTGGACTTTTGTCCAACGTGTGTGAGTACTCTTACACTTACACTTCACTTACACTTTAGTGAATAGACCTGTTCAACTAAAATATTGATCAATCATTTACTTTGAAATTATGCAATACAGCCGTAACGATTGGATGGGGAGGCCCCGGATGGTGGAGTGAGCCAGGCAAACAGGAACCAGGAGTAGCAAGGAGAGCTGGAATCAAGAATCAGGTCTGGTAACCGGTAAAGCGGGAAGCTGAAGCAAATCCAGAAGAGTAGTCAAACAAGCTGAGTTAATACCAATGATCAGAGAACAGGAGCCAAATCAGTAAACAGGAGGGAAGTCAGCAAGCCTGGTCAAACAAATAAATAGTCACGGTAATTCGCACAGGAAAACAGCAGAATACACCAACCAAGAGTGACCCAGAAGAGGAAGTCCAGGTTTAAATAGGGAAAGGTTGAGGTGTGTCCAGCATTAAGAGGTCACGCGAGGTTATAAGAACAAGTTACAGATGTAACGTGTAATATTATGGTTTGACCACCCATGCGCTACCCATGCGGTGAAGATGCCGACCAGGTTTGCGGTGGTATTCGCTGCCCGGGAAGCCGTCTGAGGAGGAAGCGTCGCGGGACCGGCCACGGAGCGGGACCGGAGAGGCAGGTAAGTCCTTACAACAGCTCTTTGCCTATCCTCTTGCCCCACAGCACTGCCGTTAAGCAGCAAATTATGAAAATAGCTGACCGATGGTTGACCCCTAGCATGGCTGAGTCTTGTAACCCCTTCCGCCTATACGTCTCCAGTGGTCTCTGCTCTTTGCCTATCCTCTCGCCCCATAATTCTGCCATTAAGCATCAGATTATGAAAACATTTTTAACACCATTAGATGCCAAAGAATATACAGTATGCTGTAATGCAAAAAATCAAACTCTTCAGGTTACTTCAGGTTACAAATTAATAAGATTGGGAT
The DNA here is from genome assembly GCA_009364415.1 of Spea multiplicata. NCBI lineage: Eukaryota > Metazoa > Chordata > Amphibia > Anura > Pelobatidae > Spea > Spea multiplicata. The sequence goes on from VKOC01001687.1 coordinate 18,545, forward strand.
TTGTCATAATTGCTGTAACGAGGCTCCTTCTCGGCAAATCCCCAGTGTTCTTGTACAGAGACGTCATGTTCTTTGCACAGTATAAAGACCTCTGAAAGATTTATTGGCTGTTACTGCACTGAATTTCTGCTTACAGAAACTAAGTCGGGTCTTATCAGAAAATTCCATTTGGTTGATTTTTATCAAAATATTGGAGAAGACCTTTACTTAATCTTCCTACCAGGTGATGGAAAAGAACGCAGCGGAGAGATACTTTCATCAAGCTTCCATATTTTTAATCTGATGGT
>VKOC01001688.1:0-10644 GCA_009364415.1 Spea multiplicata
AAGGATTAAAACACTTTTCAAATACTTTTGAAAGTCCAAACCCTTCCCAGTATTAATCTTTATGTTGTGTAAAGTGGTGTCTCATTCATAGGAACATTTAAATTTTTTAAGTGACACAAAATCAGTTTTAATAGCTTGTTGCCAAATGAACAGAAAAGGCTCCTTAAAAGATTCTGTATTATTTTTAACTGTATTTAACTGATTTTATGTTAAAAGGTAAAAATATCGAGGCTCCTCCATATGAAGATATGCTCACAAGCAGATGAACACACAAGGCTCTGGCAATGTAATACACCTACTAATTACCATTTATAGCAAAATAAAGTTGCTTTTACTTGCCACAAATATATTTATATAAAAATAGCACAAGGTACTAGTATCAATAAGTAAGCTGCCTTTTAAGTGGGGCTTTATGTATTTGTACAGATGGGAACTCCCTTGCTAAGAATTTTAATTTTAAAGATTATGTAACTAAGATTTAAAGGAAAATGTTCATAGTAAAAGACATGAAGAGAAGAACATTAAATTTGCCCATGCAAACAAGCATAAGCAGGGGACACGGAGATCTGTAAGCCATCCATCGCTCGTTGTCCCCTGTCTGAGCAAGTAAGAAGATACTTGACTTTTTTGTTTCTGTACACTGTCGTTTTTTTTACACCTTGGTGTTGCCATCAGATTTTGTTCTCATGCTCAGAATACAGGATTCATTTGGAGATTGTCAATGAGTAGGGTTTAGCAGCCATACTTTGTTCCAACGTTTGTAGCCAGCCATCTGGTGCTGCCATCAGCTGTATGTATTTGGTAACTCAGTACCCATGGATTCTAGGTATTCAAAAGTAGCTTAATGTGCCAATATGTCGGTTATGCTTCCTGAATTCATAGCAGTCTGTATTTAAGTAGTCTCTAAATATAACTTCCAATGATCTGTCAAATGTCTCCATCATTAAACATAAATCTTGATTATGAAGAAGGCAAGAAGTCCATAAAGGCACTTGAGACAGTTCCATATATAAGAAATGGAGTTGACAGTATAGGGTGGAAAATAACCATTTGGTAGGGATCTATAACCTTGATGATAAACAATGCATATTATATTATATGCACAAAAGAATGTGTATTGAATGTGATAAGCGATTCCTAAAGGTGCTAAAAAGACTATTTGTTTCACCACAAAATTGCCAGTTGGGGTCATTAAGGAACAGAGAAACATGGCACGGACAATGTTTTAGAAAGTATATTCTGGAAGCTGTTGTTTTTCTGAGAGATCCTAACAACACAGTTGAAGTGTGTTGTTTTTTTTCAAGACAGTGTTTGATTTGCCCTGGAACAAGACACCTTCTTGTGAAGAAAACACACTGCATTTGGATCAGCTGTGTTGTTAGGACCCCCTGGACCTGCCACCCTAGGCCTACTCAGATTAGGCTAGGATACGTCACTGCCCTTATGTGTAAAATGCACTAGGTACGCCACTGCTTCACTGTAATACACATGTAAGTTACTTATTATTATATTGCTATAATACTTAGATTAATCCAACACCTTTTCAATAAAAAATATTTCTAACATTATGACCAGTTAACTCTCTAGTTTTAAACTGTGACCATTATTCCATATGCACATTATGACCACTATGCTAGAAGTAAACCACATATTGAATTAAATATTTACAAAATGAGATATTCTTCAATAACTAAAATATGAAATAAAAAGGAAAAATAGACTTCACACATTCACTTAATTTACAATTGTCATTTTTTGGTTAGGGAACAGTCGTAGTAGTTCCAGTCAACCTACATGCTTCGAGAAGTGGAGAACTGGACTAATTTCCCACAAACTCCAGGTGACCTTATAAAATATTGGGTATTTTACATTCAGCATAGAATGAATGTGACCTCCATTTATCATCGATAATATAAATATAGTTAGTGATTTAATGTATTCATTGCTTCCGCTGCCGTCAGGGAAGTGAAGGAATACATTTCAGTAGCACTTTACAGAATGCACTTATCCTCAGTCAGTGTATTAAATATGCGCTGATAGTATTCAGCCCTCGCACTATAAATCACACTAGTTCCCCAGTCATTTCACCCATGGCTTAACTTTATAATTATGACAAATACCGCTGGTGTTTTCCTAACCACAAGAAAATCAATGGGCTTCCTTTGGCTAGTCCATTTTTTTATTTACTCATATCAGTAGAAACGAGACATATTTGTTGCTTCTGTGGCTCTAATATTTTGTCGAAAAGGAATTTTGTTGGACACTAAACACTCAAAGAAGAAGTATTTTAAATAACATTACATCTGTTACATCGAGGCTTTGGCCAAAGTAAATTGGTAATGAATCCATTCTAATGGGTCATTTGTTGGAAAATGAAACTGCATTTCGCCCTCATTGGTCGGGGTCAAACCAAACGGTATACAAAATAATAAAATGTATAGCACCCCGAGCAACTAGACTTTTTGAACGGGCAAAACAAACTGGTCAGATTGCCAAGGTAAAGGACCAATCAGAGCCAAGGACTGTTAGCCAATCAGGCTCGGCAAGTGCCATGCTGATTGGCTGACAGGCTGCAGCTTTAGTTGTATAAAACAGCTTCCTGCACAGCACTCGCAGTCTGACCCACATAACGTCAAGTTGTTGGCGAGACTCACAGACAAAGCGGGTGCTGTGGCACTCACCGTGAAGAGGAGAATGTTGCAGGAGCTGATAAGTACGTGACAGCGATAGAGTGGCAGCAGCAGTAGGGCAATGGGCAGGCACTGACATATAGAAAGATCCGGCCACATGGTATGGGTCTGACCTTTCCAAAAATTGGACCATTTTTAAGAATTGATCCCACAGAGTAAGGAAGGTGTTAGCGCAGCAGAAGCAATAGGGCAAAAGGCAGGCACTGGCAGAAAGACACATCCAGCCACGTGGTATTGGACTGATTTTGCCCAAAAAATCGACAATTTTTACAAATGGATCCCTCAGAGTAAAGAAAGTGATAGTTGAGACCAACAATTGATTAAACCACCAATCACAGCTATAACAAATATCCATCAATCAATTATTTTGTACCCTCCTAAACATAGCCCCGTTCCACTTTCCCTACTGAAAGAGCACCAAAATGAGTTGTAATTATGCTGAAACGGGCAAACAAATGAACAAATTGGCAAGAAATATTAGGAAGTTTTTTGTTTGTTTCCATTTGTTTACCTTTTGTCCTGACCTAGAGCAGCGCCCCCTGGCCCCCCCTCCTCGTAGGAGTCTGTACTGCACACCTAAGTTCTTACCGTATATAATTAAAATTATTCCAAGGCTGACTAAGAAACCCCAGTCAGCAATGCAAACACAAGTTAAGCTTCAAGAAGGCTGACCTGCTTCTTTGCTAACAACTATGTCCCTTGATAAATAGCCCTCATACAATTGCCTGCACGTTCAAGATGCGGGTAAGGCAAGAAAAACATATTGTGGAAAGAGAATAGGTGAGAAATGGGACAGACAGGGGTATAAATAATACTCCTACCTCTAATCACTTTCCTTCAACTTTTACATTTTTGGCAGCTATATTTTCAGGGAAAAAAAGGTTTCAGTTTCTAAAATTGTTGATAACGCTAAAATACTTTCCAGAGAGCTGTTAAATGATATATACCATTTAAGTACAACAGAGGATAGAATTATGCTGACTTGTGATTTCTAATGGCGTTTCCTGCAAGTGTCACAGGTGCTTTGGGTCACTCGTACACGCACAATTTCCATATGGTTTGAAAAGTGGTTATTAATCATCGGCTTTAAAACAAGTCGAAACAAACATCCAGCATTTTCTACCTTTCTACAATTACCAATGTTGAACAATTAACATTGTGGATTTCTGTGGTTAGTTGTATACTGTGCACTTGTGAACATACATGTTTTTGGGTTTTTTTAACACTTGGATAGAGCACTTATTTACTTAATGGCCAACAACATCTGGAATATTTCAGGTTAAAAACTAATATAACACTTTAAAATATGCATTTCACACAAAATTTTTACCAACTTATCCACTGAAACAAAAAAGGGATTCTTCTATCATTTTTATTCTAAAGTTGTTCAATTTTATTAACACAACTGCATATTTATAAAATATAATGTGATGTTTTAACCCTTTAAATGTCAAAACCCATGACCCTTTTTTTTGCATGTAAGTGACATTTTCCCTAGTTTTAATAGTTAGATTTTCACTTTACCAAGGGCAATCTATATATTTTAGGACATATTAAGCTATTCATTGATAGGTCAGTTGTGAATTCTATCAAACAATATAGTGTCAGAGAAATAAAACTGCGTGTAATGTTCCCCTCAATTTGTCAATATAAACAAAACCAAATAGTAATTATGATATGTCTGTACTGATATATGCATGTTTTATACTGCACTTGGCATTACACAATACATCACAGAGTAGGCACAGAAAGTTAAAGTCAATGGTATACGAAAGAATGGAAATGTGGCTAAAAATACAACTTTGGGGCTCCCATTTTTAAGTCTACAATTCCCACCACCCTCATTAAGATCGTGACTGAGGGAGATGGGACAAAAGCTTATCGGTTACAAAAAAAAAAACATTTGGAGAAGCCCTCCAGGGAAATAATGGAGAAGAAAAAAGTAATATCTTATACTTTCACATAAAGATACAAACTGTACACTCTAACATGTACATTTTGTATTTAATATAGAAAGCTCTTTGGTTTCCCACCTGCGTGTGGTATACTGAACTGTAATATTTTCCCTATTTCCCCTTTTTCTTTTCTGTACCCCTATTTGAAAATTCTTAAATAAATATTTACAACAACAAAAAATATAGAAAGCTCAACAGCCCATCTAAACAAATAGATACAGTATATTTAAATTAAATACATTTTTGTGTTTTTGATGGGGAAGATGGGGAAGATTTTTTTGGAGTGCAAACACTGGTCCCTGCATGTTAGACAGCTGATGCCACTTTACCATAATAAGGCTGCCCGCCCCATTGGCCAATCTCTGCCTAAAGTCACCCAGCAGATTTTACTTTTTATTGTTGGAATAGATAAACGTTTCTGACCAATCAGAAAATTGTTTAACTGAAAACTCTTTAATATAAGTTTTGCATGTGCAGTTAAAAATGAAAGAGGGGACAAGATGAATGTCGGTTGCTCAGGAGCTACAAGAAAGGAGTTTGTGCAATTGCTTACAGAGAGAAGCCCCCAAGAGTAGACTTGTACACAGCGAACTAATTTGATTCAGAAATGAACAAATTATTTAATTTTTCCCGCATTTGTTTTCAGTCAACAAATTGAATTTCCTGACCTTCCAGTTCAGACTGAATTTGTAGGATTTTCTTTCTTTCAAAATGAAAATAGTGCAATATTTCTAATAGGGGCATCCCTTTCTCCTTTTGCACATTTCAACATGATTTACTTAAAGCAGCAGCAGCACCGTGTGTAAGATGCTCTGAGGCAGCAGTCTATTGCACTGAGAGTAACTAGGAGTGATATAATGCAGATATAAGTAACGTGCCCATTTTTCTTCTCTCTCCCAATCTCTCCCTCCCTCCCTTTTTCTTTATTTTTTTTCTATGCCTCCTTCTATCCTCTTTCACACTCTCTCCTCCCCTTTATTCTCCAAGCCCTCTCCATTTTCTCTCTCCCTCTATCTTCTTTCACTCCCTTTTACTTTCTTCTACCCCCCTTCCATTCTCCCTCTTCTCCTCCTCTCAGCTGACCTATAATCTCTGTACCTACATTTTTTAATTATTTATTTTCCTTGCTTCATCAATTACCACTTGTTACATTTTATGACTGCTATAAAATGTAAGCATTGCATGAATGTTAGATAACATCCCAGAAAATATAGGCCATGTTCCAAGTTATTACATTAAGGAGAAGAAGGGAAGTAAGGAAAATAAATAATTAAAATAATGTAGTAAAATTTTGGAGATCTTATGGATCTCAGAGAACACGTTTACATTAAGCTTAAAAAACATCTACCAGTTTTTATTTAAGTTACATGTGTTCTAGACAAGTAAAATAGGGTCAGTTCTTGTTGAAGCCTTCATCACTGGGTCTTTGGCCAGGTGCACAACACCCTAAACTTTCTTTAGAGTATCCGCAAACACCCGTATACATGTAATTTACTTGCCCAGCAGGAGAGACCGTTACTAGTGTAATAGCATACGTTTCTATAGGATGTGTTATATTTTTACTTCAAAAGCTTTCATATTCCTAGGACAGTTGTAAACGTGAATGGTGAATGTTTAGTTCCCTTACATTTTATATGATGTCTCATAAAATTGTGCATTCTGTTGACTCACGTTACATACAAGAATTTTACTTGTTATTATGATGTGTAAAGATTTTTACATGTCAAAATGCAGCATTAACATGTACCCATGTATGTCCTATGTATTTCACTTCCCAAACATCCAAAGCTATTTGCCACTTTCACTTGTGAAGGCTTAGTCCAAAAACTCCATTCCAAATACACTTAGAACTTAGCCCAACTAATGTACATATTTTCCACTCTTCACCACACCGAAGACTCTCGTCCACATTTCCATACACTCAAACATACATAGTATGCACAATGCACATTGTATTATCAGCCAAATGATACTCAAACATCATACTTGGCCACACACACAGATTTAGCCACAATCTTATATATGCTTCTCTTCAGCTGTGTATCACTGGAATTATTTTCAGGTAAAGCTAGAGGACATACGGCTTAGTTAGAAGCGTTTCAAATGCTTTAACTGCCATTTTTCTTCCTCTGTAAAGTAAAGTGAGTGTCTAACTCCTGGTATGCCAAAAACAAGAATCTTTTCATACTTCCTTAACTAGAATCATCAAAGTTATTTCCTAAAAAAAATGTATGTAATCAAACATTCAGTTTATGGTTTGACATATTAACATGAAGCCTCTATATTCTGTTGCAACCTGGCATTCAGGTTACTGTGAACTACAACTCCTATGACCCTGAGCCTAATATTAGTCTTTCAGTGCAGGGTCATGTGACATCACATCACATGACCTATCTTAGGTCTCACCTTCCCGATACATTGACACCTTAAACTGGATCACCTTAAACTGGATGATTTCTGTGAATAGCATTTTCATTGTATCATGTCAGAATTGTGTGTAACACAAGGAGATCTAGGGCTCGATTTCATCATCATCACTGGCAAAAAAACTGTCGATGATAGTTGCTAAGTGTCAGTTTGCAATACTGTTACAAACTATCACAAGTACTAACGTGTGCTAAAATTTCACTTACATGATAGATTTACACCCACAGAAACCAATGAGGACATAATGTGCATTTGCCGTGCTATTCCAATACTTTTGGAAGTTAATACCTGTCTAAATATGTGTAACAAGCAATCATAGCCTTTGTAACATGTTCTAAATCCATTAAAATTGCACATGTATGCACTGCAGCACTACACAAATGTTGACACAGGTACATTAACCCTTGCAATGCCAAATAAAAGTGACAACCCCCGGAAAACGAGTTTTATTTCACATAAAACATAAAACTCCTTAGCAATTGTGTGACATAACTAAACTCATTTTGACATACCAGGGGCGTACCCGCCTTTGGCCCGTTGCACATACACATTCATGGCCACATACGCTTACACATACACATTCATTGTTTTACACAAACAGCTCACATGCACACCTATGCTCACACACTTACACATACATGCTCATACATTCTAACAAACACTTCCACATACACATTATGACACATTTTAATATACACATTCATGCTCACACACTTACACATGCACATCCATGCATACACACTTACACATCCATGCTCACACACACTTTCAAATACACATCTATACTCACACATACTTATACATTCATATCAATGCTCACACACAAACACATACATACACAAACACATACATGCTCATACATACTCAAACACACATTTTTCTGATACATTTAACCATATACATTCATACTCCCACACAAATGCTCATGTTCACTTAAACATCAATGCTCACAAACACTTACACATCCATGCTCACACACATATATAGCCATACTCACACACATATATATCCATACTCACAGAGACATATCTGCTTACACCCTTTTATTTCATACACATTCATGCTCACATTATTGAATATCCTGAACAGCTCTATGGAGGGATAGTTTTTGCAAGGAAAAGGCTGTGTTCTGACAGCCTAGTCGCCCATAGCTGGCACCCTCTGTCTATTCAATATGTTACTGTGTGTAGTTATCCTCTGATGCTAAAGTGCAACTTTCATATGTGTGTAGTTAATATTTTAAATGCTGCAGTGCAAAAACTTTTTTTTTTAAATGTGGCAAAATTATAGGTGGGTGCGTGCTACCATAGCTGCAATCCAGGGCTCTGTTATTAATGCTGGGTTCAGGTCATATTTGTTTTTTTTTAATCTGGCAGTCCTTGATTTATATAACCTTCTTGTACTGACCTGAATTGTTTTAATAAATTCATACTGTTCCCTGCTAGGTAATTAAATTGTTACTGGATAACATGGACTCTGCACCACTAGCTGCTAAAGGGCAGTAGTACAGTAGTACTGTTGTCAGGAATTCCGATGGATCGCATGACATGAGGTACCATGACCGCACACTAGTAGCACGGCATCTCTTGCCTTTTCTTTTTTTCTGGGGCCCGGAAAGTAGATGCAATGTACATAACTACAGGGGTAGCTCCTTGTTCCTGTCTCCTCGTACCGGTTCAAAATTGTATAGAAAGGGTCTGTTGGTGAAACTAAGGCTGCTGGACAGCAGTGAGAGGTAAGCGGGGCTGGTCATATATGTTTTTTTTGTGTTTTATTAATATATGTATAGATGTTTGTGAGCATGAATGTCTTAAGTGTGTGTGTGAGCATACACATGTAATTGTGTCTGTAAGCATGGATGTGTCATTTTGTGTGTGAGCATGGAGGTGTAATTGTGTGTGTGAGCATAGATGTGTAATTGTGTGTATGAGCGAGCAAAGAAGGCACACATGTTTTTTGGGGGGAATGATGGCACAGAAAACCTATTGGGGCAAAGATGGCACAAAGATAGCACAAACAGGTTGTTTGGGGTTAGGATGGCACTGATAAGCTGCTTGGGGCAAGGGCACTCACAACTGTTTGTAAAGTAGTTGTGTAAGTAAACTTGGCTCTCACAAGCTGTTTAGGGCAAAGGTGGCACTGTGAGACATGTTGCTTTGGCCACCAGGCCCTTGGTTTTAGTTATGCCCTGCTGGAAAAATAATATGTTGGGCTTATTAAATTATATTATTATTATTATTACTAATTATCAGCTAACATAGCAAGCACCTGACCAATAAATAATTATATATTTATATGGACAAAAGTATTGGGACACCTGACCATTAAACTAATAGGGACATTTTTTTCATCACATTCTAAATACATAGACATAAATATTTAGTTGGTCCACTCTTTCCAGCTATAGTCGCCTCCACTCTCCTGGGAAAGCTTTCCACAAGATTCTAGAGTTTTTCTGTGGGATTTTTTGTCCATTCATCCAGTAGAGTATTTTTGAGATCAGGCAATCTCTGTTCTAGTTCGTGGTGGTCTTCTGCTTCATGGCAGTTGCTGCTGTTCTTAAAAGCTTCCACTTTTCAATAATACCACTTACAGTTGACAGTGTAATATCTAGCAGGGATGAAATTTCACAAACTGACTTATTGCAAATGTGGTATCCTATCACAGTACCACATTTTGATTCACTGAGCTCTTCAGAACAACTAATTTTTTTAAATAAATGTTTGTAAATGCAAACTGTATGGCTAGGTGAGAATGGGTCTAAATAGAACACCTGAATTCAAAGTTCCATTATTAAGAGGTATATATATATATATAATATTATATATATACTTACATGCATATATATTTAAACTGCTAAGAATATTATGGGCCTTAAGCAAATTTCGAGATGTTGTAATTGTAATTTAAAACATCAAGTGCTGACATTTATTGTGATTTATTTGACACAGAGAATTAAAAATGGAACTAAAGTTGCCATTCTCATGGCAACTTTGTACTGAAGGTAAATAACTAGACTATTCTGGAGCTGGATTTATTTGTCCTTTCTTTTCTTTCTTGTTTGCATTGCTGTTTCAACAAAGCATAAAAAAACGTGCTTTCTTATTTTATCTTATTTTTTATTATTGGTCTAAAAGTATTTTACAAAAAACAAATGCCAGAGCAAGTGATGTAAGCTTGTTTGCTGACAAGGTTCCGCTTCGCTGCAAGCCAGTAAAATCATACACAAAGGAACCTGACATTTTATGATGTATTTTGCTTCTGTCTAAGAAATATGAGTGATGTTTGTTAAACTGTTTTATCAGTTTCATCAGCTCTAAAGTTGTGATGCATTTTTCTGTAAATTCTTTAGTTCTTGGAGTACTAGCTGAAGGCCACATTTGCTAAAATCATAGGTTGTCTTCATTATTTGCGCTCGAATTTGTATTCAGATTAGACAATTTAAAAATCTACAATATAAAAACAATGGTTTTGCCTTTTAAAAAAAAAAAAAAGATAAAGAAACCTGTAATCCTGGTGTGTCCAGTAGTATTTTAAGACATTTAAATCTGGAGGGGTTGGGCGTAATTGGG